>JASDQU010240853.1:141021-154540 GCA_032191745.1 Picea mariana
TGTAAACTTGTGCAAACTCACATCTTAGATAAAGAGCGGTCTACGTGTCACCTTTGTATTATTCGAAAAGATGGTGCAAGTGCTTGAGATCCTTTTGGTCAGTGATTAGTTCCTTTTTGTCCCTCCTTGATCTATCCAAGGTGGCCTCTGAGAGGGATTTTTCTACACCGATTAGTTTAGACATCTGGGCGTCTTCTGTGTTGATCAAGTTCTCCTCTGTAGTAACTAAGATGGAGTGATCCAATGAGATCCTTCTTTTCTTTGCAGTCCTTTGAACAGTGGCATTTCTCTTTTGATCATAGGAGATCGCATAGATATATACTACCTCATCTACTGGCTCTAGTATCTGCTGATCACCCCATGTTAGCTTGTTTCCCAAACTACCGGTGGTGTATATTTGTTTAAGATTGGGCTCTCGAACTTCCTCACTGTGCCTTGTGGGTCTGACTTCTACTTGTTGCTTGTCGGGGATTTGAGTATTAGGAAAAATGGAGGTTTTAGGTATAGACTCGTTACTTATTTGCTCGTCAACTGTAGAACTGTTGATTTCCTTTTGCATGGATCCTTTCTTTGTCTCCTCCACTTCTGGCTTGTCATTCAGATCTGCTTCGGTTTCCGATTCATTGGTTTCTTTTGTGTCGAGGCCACTTTAGGCTTCTGTTTTCTTTTATGATACCTCCTTGTCTTGAACTTTGGGCTCAGGGGAGGAAACTTTCTCAGGACCTTTTTCCTCTTGGACACGCACATTGGAGTCATGAGATGGTTCTGGGCTTTCATCGTCGCTATATATATGTATAATTTTTCTAGGGGGATTAGGCGCTTGTGTGTTTCTATCGACACCCAGCCTGTCTCTATTTAATTTGTCTTGTTGACAGGGGAATTGACCGGCGATGTTGTGGATCCAATGTTGCCTAACCTATTGGTGTTCCCAAGGTCCGTGGAATCAGGGCCACTCGACTCCGTTGGAATTCTTTCTCGGGTACCAGTTGGAAGCGTGGGTGTTATGATAAGGTATGGATCATCCTGCATCCGTTTCATTGGCAGTTGGCTTTGTTGGTACATAATTTCACCCATCCTTGTGGATCTTGAACTTCAGGGAAATCCATGATTTGTACCGGGGATTCCTAATAAACTTTCACTACCTCGATGCCCTCTTGGGGATCGCCTATTTCTTTGCCCGATTCCGATGCTACAGTTCCTTCCTGGGCCTTGAGCATTTCTTGAGCTGTCTGCTCCAAAGACGTCACTTGTTCTTCCCAAATCATAGAATTGAACCTAGCTGTTCGAGGATCAACCCTCCTTGACGCCACTTCACTCCAATCTTGAGCATTTTCAGTGAAAATTTCATCCTCAAACCGATCATGTGCATAAGGCCAACAAGACGATACCTGCGATGCGTGTTGTAGGACCAGGCTCTTGGGATTGTGTTTGCGAAATCAGAAATTTTGGAACCAGAATTCTAGTTGAATTATCCCTTCTTGATTAGCATGCGCGATATCTTTTACCATGTAGAAGCCAATAGGAAACCCATACAGAATGAAGGCTCGCTTCTTGTCTTTTACTAAAGTGGCATTGTATCCTTGCAGGATGGTCTAGTAGCAAATTTCTCCTAATACTAGTCGGTTGGGAACATATATGGGTAACAAATGGGGTACCCCTGTGGTTCCAAAAACCTTGATGTAGGTTTCTCGCTTATCTAGATACCAGTGACCCACTTTTGATATAACCTTTTTTGCTTCTTCTGACAACCTAGGGTACTCTTTCCTGAACAAAAAAAAATATATGTGTGCAATAAACTGGTCACAGATAAGAGAATAGGATTTTTTGTATCTGTTAGCCCATAAGATGCTGAAGTATACATGGACTGGGATCTTCGAGGAGTACCAGTTCAAGTTCATTCTAGAGAAAACATTCCTGGCGCAGATGATGTCTAACAGATACGAGCCCATGTAGAAGGAGGGGGTTTCCCCCTCTTTTGGCGTCTGGGCTTGTCTTATGCAGGTGCTCAACTCTTTGGAGATGATGGAACCCCAATTGAAACCCATGCTTGAAATGGCCACCGTATAAGCTAGGGGAATCCAAGCCTCTAAAAACTGGGGGGAAATCTTTCTCCCCATGCAGCCTGCAGAGAAGAGTCGTCAAGTATATGTATGGTTCCCTTAGATTGGCCATTGGGTACCAGCTGACAGTCCGGTTCGTGAATGGTTTGTATTCCCTCCACCACAATGCCATGATTTTGCTGGTATTGTGTGATGCATAAAATCTCAAAACGAAATCAGTGCTCAACTTTTCTTTTGACTCCCTGAGCCTATAGTAACTATGAACCTATGATGGAAAGAAAACCCCGATGAATCCACAATTATCATCATTAATCAAACATTTATGTGCATCAATGTGGTCAATGAGCCACTTTAGGAGCTCAATGCAAGGAAACACCAGAGTTCGGTTTGACACCATGTGTAGATAAGCCCTACGGATGTTTGGGAGGACAACATCATCTAGCTTCCTCGTATAAGGATCATTGTGCGGGGAATACTCTAGGGGTTCTTCTTTCTTGATTTTCTTAAACAATTCTTCCCAGTGAGGGAATGTTGTTTTGGCTCAAATGTTTTTCTTTGTGTCTCCAAAGGCTGGGGGTTGGACGAAGGAATTCTTGGTAGCTGTCTTAATGACAGGCACCGATTTTTGGGTGAATTCTGATTGTATTGCAACTGCTGGGGAGGATCCCTCTCCTGCTTCTGGTTCTTGCAGCTTTGGCGTTCTTGGGGATTTCTTGGTGGAGGGTTTCTTCTGGGGCATTGTTACTATAATTAAAACATCCTTTAAACATGTTTATAGAGCAGTGTTGGTTTGAGAACATAAAAAGGAAGCGTAAAACACCACAAGTGGATACATACCTATAATTCTTGCTAAGCTAGTTGTTTAATACTCACTGAAGTTTGGGCGACTTCTTTGGATTGTTAGCCCTGCTCCTCTGTTTGTTCTAAAATCTTTACCATGCAGAATAGGATCATACACAATTACTTCGAAAGAATATAACTGGAGAGACTCTATCCTTCGTATCAACCAGTTAATACAAGTAATAAATGCAATTCAAAAACAAACTACCGTCAGTTCTTTGCAATTAAATTGTAATTGGTTGATGACAAAGGCGCGGAGGCAGATGCATTGTATCGACAAGCTTTAAATGGTTTCTTTTGATTCTTGCATGGATTAGCAACTAATGTGCAATCCAAAATTTTACTAACACTTTAAATGCGTCGTACCTAACGAATCTGAGGGTTAAAACATCTCATCACGTCATGTCTTTCCGGCGTGGAGGTCAGGGATCGATGATCGAGGGAAGGTTTTATGTGTGCAGCTCCTTGGTTAGTTATCATCTTCGTTACCTCCTATCGCCGAAAACATTTCGGGAGTCGACGATTGGTGATACCACTCCTCCCTTGCAAGACGCTTACTTTTTCGTTTTCTTGCTGAAGCTGAATGGATCGGTCTTCGACGATACCCCTGCCAAAGGTCATTCACAAAAAATAAAGACTTTCATCTGCCAACGTCGATGAAGATCGGTTCTTGGCTATTTTAAACTTCTCAAATGATCTTCGTCACCTTTAATCTTTACCAATGCCGACCTCCCTAAGCATGTTGGGGAAAGCTTTAGTTTGTTGATTTCTTAAGCGGTTGTTAAGTACCTTTTAATGGTTAATATGATTCTTTGTTGTATGTTCAAACTCATTTTCTTTTAAAAATTTAAACATGAAACATAAAGGATAAGCGCAGGCATCGATTTCATACTGAAGGGAAAACAGATAGTGCAAAGGATCAAGTGGTACCTGAAAAGTAAAAAATGGACATAGACTATTAGGGTGTGTTGAGTGCTCAATAGGTCCAAACTCCTGAAATCCAAAATTAGCATGGGTCATCTGATCCAACAGGATGCGTGGAACTAGATATGATCCGTGGGGAAATTCATTTCAGGAAGGCTGAAGTGAGGAATGTGCTGAAGTTCTGAGTCCCGAAATGTCAAAGGTCTGAAATCCTAAAATGCCAATATTTATCTGGGCTGTTCGATTAAAAAGGACGCATGGCACATGATCTAATAAATCATGATTTCGTGACTCGGAGGTTTAGCATGGAGCACATTATGAACTCGTGAAACATGAAGCTGCGAAGCTCCCAGGGGTTGGGCCCATGATCACAACCTGTAGTTATATAGGAAGAAGGGACAGAAAGAAAGGTAAATGCCTATTGAACGATGAACAATTGAGGTTTTCAAGCAAGAATCTAGGCTGTTGATTTCCAAGCTAATCCGATCATCAATATGGATGGGCTATTTCGCAGATTCGGGCATTGGGATGTTTGGAATCAAGGAGAGTGAAGACTCACGAAATGAGAAATGAAAAAGTTCCATGAAGGAATCCCTAGATCATGACCCAAGGTCATATGAAGCGAACGAGAGGAGCCACTCCAGAAGCTGAGGGCGCTCGTATTTTCACATAGGAATATCTATATGTTCTCAAGGTAGCGGGATTGACTTGAGGGAGCTGTGAACATCACCTGGAGAATTCATGGGTGTCATACCTCATCCTCATCCTGATGAAAGTAGTTAATTAAAATAGGGGAGGTGGTTGAAACCTTGTCTCACCCCATAAATGGAAAGCATGGGTTGGCCGTGGAGGCAGTCTGTCAACTCAAAGTCCCCATGTCAATGGACTTTTCTGCAAAGCCCATACCGATATGATCTTGTGTCTGACAAAAGAATGTAAGTGCATCCTGACAGAAGAAGATGCAGACGCTGAGCCTTGAATGCAATGATCAAAGTGCGCCCCTGGTGGTAGCGAGTTGTCCTGAGTATAAATAATTTATTTTGATATTTTTTCATGGTAGATGGTTGAGCTAAGCTCTTTTATTGTAATGTTTTAATGAAACTTTGGTTCTTTGGTTATGTAACTTGATATGAGATTTCTTGTTTAATGAAAGACAACTTCTATTTCCATCTTATTTGCGTCTAATACTGAATGTTCATGAGCGAAGGATTCACATGAATTGTGGTGATTGCATTGTAATGAATGTTTGATTGCAATGCCGTTATAGCGTTTTCATCTTCCTTAAACTTTGAATTCAAGAAGATCTTGTTTTCAGAGTTTTTCCTCCTTAGGATGTTGAAAGACCTGATGTCCAGAGCAGAAATTTACATATCCTTCTCAATTTATTCCTCCTACTCACCTTTACTACAACTTACTAGATGAAGTTGATCAAGACCTCATTTGCTTGTGCATACTGCCCCAGTTTTCTGAGTTAAAACAATATTCTCTTGAGTCTTCCCCATTTGACCTCTTCAAATCCATTAACCATGACATATAACCTGATGGGTATTGGGCTTACCTCTGCCACAATCTAGGGGTGACTTCTGGTGCTAACATTTATGGTGCCGTTTTCGTGGACGAATTGAATATTTTCCCTAGGTAGAATGAAAAATCTCACTGATTCTAAAGGTGCATCAGAACTCAATACCATTGAATATTGCAACCTGCATCTGATGATTCCACTGGGGAATACACTGTTTCAGCTGGCTCCAAAGGGAAGACACGTGAGGTCTCATCCACAACTGCCTCTAACCACACCTGGAGATGATCGAGAGAAAATTATCAGGAAAGTAAAGACCCCTCAAGAAGGTACTTCAACTTCTGAACTAGGTGATTCTGGTAATTTTCATAATCTTTCTTCAGAAACCCCAGTTACTGTTTATGTTTATCTTATTATGCCATCTGCTGGATTTTTTGGAACTTTGAATTTCAGAAGTTTTCTAGCTGATTTATCTTATCCTGACCTCATTTTGGAAGAAGAAATCCTCAACACTCCTCTCTCTTTTGAAGTTGTATCATGGCTCAAAACCAGGACCTTAGGAGACTTCCTCACCCCTGGCTTTACTAATCCTCCTCCTGTTGGCGTTTCTATAGTAGAAACCTATGTTCTTGTCATCTCTGCAACCTTTTTCTCAAACACTCAGTTGTTTCCCCTTTCCCCCAGAAGCACAGTTCGAGTCTCACGTGTACAAACTCTAGCTCCACTTGCTTCTCCTCTATCTCACATCCAAATGGCAGGTGATAATCCTCCTAGGAACAAGATGGATGAGATATTGGCTTCTAGATATGCCCCTCTGATTTTACCTCAGCCTATGAATTCTTTCCTAGCCACATAATACCTTAAGAGCATGCCCCATTTCACAGGAGAGAGAGACGTGACTGCAGAAGAGAACCTTGCATCTTTTTATAGATTTTGAGAAATTCAGGCCATCAAAAATGAATATGTGTGGATGAGAGTTTTTGTACACAACCTTGATGGTGATGCTAGGGATTGGATTAAGGACTTGCCTCCTATATATATTGATAGTATTGTTGCTATTAATGATTCATTCTTAAGAAATTGGGGGAATAAAAAAGATCTCCTTTATTATATTACAGAATTCAGGGCACTTAAGAGAGGAGAAGGGAAATCTTTTTCAAACTTCTCAAAGAGATTTAATAATATTTATAAAAGTATTTCCGCTTAAGTTAAACCCACAGAAACCTCTGCCAAAATGACTTTTGTTAGTTCTTTCGACCCTGATTTTTGCCTCTTGTTGAGAGAAAGAAGAGCTACCTCCTCTGCTCATATGAAAGATGCAGCCATTGAAGAAGAGTCTAATATATTGGCAGTTTATAGTATTAGGAGTAAGGCTGATAGGGACATAAGAAAAGGTAAGTATGAAGGTTCGACCTATAGTTATGTTGTTGCCCCCCCTCAAATGGATGAAGTAACCAAGTTACTAAAGACTCTTTCTGCTAGAATGGAAAGGGTTGAATTGGAAGGAAAGAAGATCTATAGGAATCCCCCAAGTGATGATAAAAGAGGTAACTTTAGGAGGCCTACTAGTTCCCCTAAGACCATCCAAAGAGATCATAGAGATAGGGACATAGATGATCAGAAAATCCAAACTACTCTCCAAAATAACTTGGTTACTGATGAAGGTGAAGAGGAAGAAGATATTGATCTTAATATGCATTGCCTTGGAGAGACCTCTTCATACCCTCATTTAACTTAGTCTGCATACAAAGAGGCCCTCATCAGTAATCAACTGAATGAGCTGAGTAAAGGGGAAGAGGCCAACCACACTCCAAATAGGTATAATCTTAGGTCCAAACAGAAAGAAGGGAAATATGACATCCTTGATCGAACTACCAGAGAAGAAAAACCTACTGAATATATTGTAGACCAAAGCAAGGTAAACAAGGCACAAACCCCCCCACCAATGGTCAAAAGTATTATTCAAGAAGTGAGAGAAATTATAAAACCCCCCTCCTCTTTCAACTATGAGAACTAAATACAAAAATTTAGAATCCTTGTACCCATTTTAGAGTTGGTCAAGCATGAAGAGTTCAAAAGGTGCCTCTCCCAAATGTTACAACAAGAACCCTTTTCTCATTCCACAGACTCCATAAACCTCAAAAATGAGAAGCCTACAGTCATCCTAGGTCCTTTCATAGAAGAAATGGATGATTCATCCCCTCCCTTCTATACTTCACTGAACATACATGACAAGGTGCCACATAATGTTTTTATGGATTCGGGGGCATCTCACAACCTTATTACTAATATTTTCATGGAAGAGATCAGTCTAGAGATTACAAAAGCCTACCACGACCTATATTCTTCTGACTCCAATAAGGTCAAGTTCCTTGGTTTTATCAAATACTTGGTTATATCTCTATTCCAGCCGTCAATGAAAAGCGAGATCATGGACATCATGGTGGCCAACATTCCCACTAAGTTTGGCATGCTTTTGTCTAGATCTTGGATAAAAATACTAGGGGGAACTTTGCAGATGGACCTCACCTATGCTACCATTCTGGTGTTTGGGGGAGATCACAGGAGAATTTACAGGGAAGCTCAGTTGGCATACATTATTAATGATGAAGCAAACCCCACAAACCATGCTATCTTTTCTCTTGACACAGATTTGGGATCTAGTTTGCTGCAACTCACCGATGCCCCTGAGCCTCCTCTGGAAATCAAAGAGCAGCCTATTAGTTTTTGTGAAAAATCCCCTCCTATCACCTCTGAGTGGAAAATTTTCTTTGATGGAGCCTCTTCTAAGGAAGGTGTTGGTGCTGGAGTGATTCTCATTTCGCCTGCTCAAGAGACTCTAGCTATGTCCTACAAGTTAGAATTTGAAGTTACCAATAATGTGGTAGAGTATGAATCTCTCATCTTGGGTTTGAGGGCCGCAAAGGACATGGGGATTAAAGAGATATCAGTGTTTGGAGATGTTGATTTAATTGTCCATTAGGTCAAAAATATTTATCAAGCCAAAAACCCTAGGATGAGATCGTACAAAAATGAAGTATGGGATCTAGTTAACAGTTTTTTCTTAGCTTTCAACATTTCATTTGTTCCAAGAGAAGAAAATGTCGTGGCCGATTCTTTAGTTGTTTCTGCAAGTAGTTTCTGAATCCCTCTACCACCAAAGCTCAGGTATGATGTAGAAGTAAATTACAGACCCTTTGTACCTGACAATGTCAAGCATTACAAATTATTTGAGGATGACCTTCAGATCAAAAGATTTCTTGAGACTGTTAATGAGTTTTCTGCACTACATATTGATCAAGATTAGGATTCTGAAAGTAATCCTCATAACGATGTTTTCCTTAACAAAATCGTTGTTCACCATATTGTTAAGTTGCCTAGAAATCACATTCTGAAGGGACTTGTTCCTTTGGAGAGACTATTTGACAAAAATGATGTGGAACTGAAAGTTAAAGGATCAACTAATGATGTTGATGTAACTAAATACAACATCGATACAAAGAAAGATCCAAAATTTGTCAATTTGTCGAGTATTTTGTCAAGGGAACAAAGGGATGAATATGATGAGCTATTAAAGGAGTTTGATGATGTGTTTTCTTGGACATATGAAGATCTCATAACATAAGACACAAGCATCATTGAACATAGGATCCCACTAAAGGAAGAGACCAAGCCATTTAGGTAGAAACTAAGACAGATCAACCCTATGTTGCTGCCTATCATGGAGAAAGAGGTAAAAAAGATTTTAGATGCCTAGATTATCATTCCTTTGAAGTATTCTGAATGGGTGGCCAACTTGGTCCCAGTGAAAAATAATAATGGAGAAATCAGACTTTGTGTTGATTTTAGGAACCTAAACAAAAGCTCCAAAAAAGACAACTACCCATTGCCGAAAATGGAGCACATATTACAGAGGGTGACAGGTGCATCAAGGATGTCCATGATTGATGGATTTTCTGGCTACAATCTGATTTTTGTCTTACTTGAAGACAAAGAGAAGAAAAAATTCACCACTCCATGGGGCACATTCATGTATTCCAAGATGCCCTTTGGATTGATGAACGCAAGAGAAAATTTCTTGTGTGCTATGGACATCACCTTTATTGGGGAAAAAGATAAATTTGTGGTCATTTATCTGGATGACATTACAGTTTTCTCCAGGAATGATAAAGAACATTGTCATCATCTGAGAAAGGTCTTCTAGAAATGATGAAAATTTGGTCTCTCCCTGAATCCTAAGAAGTCATTGTTTGCTATGGAGGAGGGAAAATTACTAGGGAAGATAGTATCAACTGAGGAGTAAACATCGATCCCTGTAGGGTGGAATCCATCCAAACCTTATCACTCCCTAGATCCAAGAAAGAAGTTCAGTCTTTCTTGGGGAAGATTAATTTTCTCAGAATGTTTGTTTCTAATTTTGTTGAACTAGTGAAGGACATTACAGTCATGTTGAGAAAAGGAAACAAAATCAAATGGACTGTTGAATCTCATAGTTCCTTCGATCAAATAAAAAAGGTTGTGACCGAAGCACCTGTGCTCTTCAGTCCTAATTATTCCAAAGATTTTATGATTTTCTCCTTTGCTTCATTTGACACCATGGTATCCATTTTGTTGCAAAAGAATGACGAAAGTTTCGAGCAGTTCATTGCCTTTTTCAGTAGGGAATTGAGAGATGTTGAGCTGAAATATGACATCATGTAAAAATAGGTCTATTCCCTGGTTAAGGCTCTCATATCCTTCATGGTCTATGTTTTGCATTCAAAGTTCATTTCATACGTCCCTTCAACTTTTGTGAAGGAGATTTTCATTCAACCCGACATGGACAAGAGAAGGAGCAAATGGATTGCTAAAATCATTGAGTCTGACTTGGAGATAAAACCCACTAAGTTGGTTAAGGGTCAAGGTTTAGCCAAGCTGTTGGCTGAAACTAATTGCAAATCCTTGGGGGTAAATTTCATCAACACTTGTTTAGAAAATCAGCAGGGTGATTTGTCTGATACGATTTCTCCAACCTACCCTCCATTAGAAGAATGTGCTTGGTACAAGGACATCATTTTATTTCTACAGAAGTTGCATCCTCCTGATGGCATGGAAAAAAGAAAGGTAAGATATTTAAAGCTCACATCAATTAAATATTGCCTCATTGATCAAGTTTTATATTGGAAATATCCTCTAGGGGTGCTATTGAGATGTTTAGACCCACAAGAAGCACAAAAAATCATGTTTGACTTTCATGATAGCTTGTGTGGGGGACATCACTTCTGGAAAACCAAAACCTACAAGATTCTCAGAGCTGTCAATTTCTGGCCTAGCCTATTAACTGATGTTTATGCTAAAAGCAGGTCTTGTGTCAAGTGTCAGAAATTTTCAGGAAAACAACAACTCAAGTCCTTGCCTTTGAAGCCTGCGGTGGCTTTAGGGCCCTTTCAACAGTGGGGCATAGATTTTATTAGGGAGATTCATCCAGCTTCTAGTGGTCAACACAGGTGGATCTCGACTGCCATAGATTACTTTACCAAGTGGATAGAAGATATCCCCATAAGGAGAACTTCTCATAAGGTAATAATTGGTTTTATTGAGGATATTATAGAAATGTTTGGATATTTGAAAATAATTGTCACTGATAATGTTGCATCCTTTAAGGCTGAACCATCGATTCAATTCTGTGAGTAGTTTGGGATTACATTGATTCACTCAACTCCTTACTACCCCCAAGGGAATGGACTGGTAGAATATTTTAACAAGAGCCTTATAAATATCATCAAAAGGTTGTTAGAAGACAATAAGAAAGCATGGGATTCAAAGCTCAAGTTTTCTCTGTGGGCTGATAGAGTGACAAAAAAAAAATCTCTTGGGATCTCTCCTTTTAATCTTGTGTATGGAGTTGAGGCCATCTTTCCTTTGCAACTCACCTTTCCAGTGAAAAAAATCTTCCAGGACTACCAAGGAGAACCTGATGACATGGTCAAGAGGATAATGTAGTTGGTAGAAGTGCAATAGACTAGGGATAAGATACTGGACAAAGCACATGAAAATCAATAGAAGATCAAGTAGGATTTTGACAGGAAAGTAATAAAGGAGGATTTCCAGTTGGGAGATCTAGTGATAAAATGGGATGCACCCAAGCAGAACAAAGGAAATCATGGTAAATTTGATGCCTTGTGGATCGACCCCTTCAAAATCTCTGAGATATTTCCTAATAATACTTACAGGTTGCAAGATTTAGAGGGTGATGGAGTTTTGGGTGGCCCTGTTAATGGGCACTTTATAAAAAGGTTTTTTGTTTGAAACCACAGTCGGCCTCCCACCAGTGTAAATACCGTTATTGTTTTATGTTTATTTTGTTTTAAATAGCTAGACTCCATAACCGAATACTAAGGAACTGGAGCTACTTTTCTTGGCAGACTGCAAGGAGCATGCCATCCCCTGTGGAGCCAAATGTTATCACATAAAATTTTCAGGGTCTTGTGGGTTTGTGGTTTCTACCTAAATCTATAGTTTTTCCTTTCCTTTCTCCTTTTCACTGACCAAACCTTAAGGTTTTCCCTTTTAGCTTGTAATCTGATCTATGTTTGTCCTCAGTAGTTTGAGCGACCTCTTGTTTTGTGTAATCCTTTCTGAGAAGTCTCGGCCCCAAGATCTTATTTTCTCTGGGTCAATCACTACCCTCTCTACCTCTGTCATTGATCCTTATCTTTCCCAAGCCCTTGGCCAGTTGTCCAAATAATTATTTATACAAGCCGCAATAGTGAGCACAAGCACAACACTTAGAGAGGTCTAATATGGACTCAAATCAAGGGAGCGAGAAAGTTCAAAGATAATTGATGAGTTCTAATCATGGGAATTAGGAGTATGAAATGTTGTTCAAGTTATCTGTAGAAGGTTCAAACTCCCGAAATCTAAAATTAGCATGGGCCATCTGATCCAGCAGGATGCGTGGCACCAGATCCGAACCGCGGGGAAAGTCATTTCGAGAAGGATAAAGTGAGGAATGTTTCGAAGGTCCAAGTACCGAAATGTCGAAGGTCTGGAATATCGAAATGTTGGTATTTATCTGGGCCATCCGATTCAAAGGGATGCATGGCACCTGATCTGAGAAATTGCAATTTCGTGACTCAAAGGTTTATCATGGAGCACAATATGGATTCGCGAAACACGAAGTCATGAAACGTGAAGCCGTGAAGTGCCAAGGGGTTGGGACCACGATCATAACCCATGGTTATATAGGAATTAGGGCCATAAATAAAGGTAAACACCTATTGAACGACAAGCAATTGGGGTTTTCGAGCAAGAATCTGGGTCATTGATTTCCAAGCAAATCCGATCGTCAATCTGTATGGGATATTTCACAGATTCGAGAATCAAGATGTTTGGAATCAAGGAGAGTGAAGACTTGTGAAATTCAAAATCCCAAAGTTCCATGAAGGAAGCCCCAGGGCATGACCCAAGGTCACATGAAGCGATGGAGAGGATCCACTCCATAAGTCGAGGGTGCCTGTATTTTCACAGAGGAAGATCTACGTGGTCTCAAGGTGTCGGGATTGANTCAAAGTTCCATGAAGGAAGCCCCAGGGCATGACCCAAGGTCACATGAAGCGATGGAGAGGATCCACTCCATAAGTCGAGGGTGCCTGTATTTTCACAGAGGAAGATCTACGTGGTCTCAAGGTGTCGGGATTGACTTGAGGGAGCCATGAATGTCGCCTAGAGAATTCATGGGTGTCAGACCTCGTCCCGATCCCGATGAAAGTAGTTAATGAAAATAGGGGAGGTGGTTGAAACCTCATATCACCCCATAAATGGAAACAATGGAAGAGATGGTCGTGGAGGGAGACTGTTAGGACAAAGTACCCCTTTCAATAGACTTTTCTGCAAAGCCCATAACGATATGATCTTGCGTCTGAAAGAAGAAAGTAAGTGCAGCCTAACAGAAGAATATGAAGAAATTGAGCGTTGAATGCAATGACCAGAGCACATCCCTGGTGGGAGCGAGTTGCCCTGAGTATAAATAGTTTATTTTGATATTTTGTCATGGTCGATGGTTGAGATAATCTCCTGTATTGTAATGTTTTAATGACACTCTGGTTCTTTGGTTATGTAACTTGATATGAGATTTATTGTTTAATAAAAGTGAGCTTCTATTTTCATCTTATCTGCATTTGATATTTAATGTTCA
>JASDQU010240853.1:165357-201267 GCA_032191745.1 Picea mariana
TGGAGTGCTTTAGCTTCCACCCATTTGGTCATATAGTCTGTGCAGACCACTATGTAAACTTTTTGATTGGATGGGGGGTTAATGGGTCCTACAAAGTCTAAGGCCCATCTTTCAAATGGTTCAAGTACTATCTGGGGGTTTAATGGAATTTCATCTCTATGATTAGGTTGGCCCACTCTTTGGCAGCTATTACAGGCCCGGACATATTTCTTTGCATCTTTGAAAAGTGAGGGCCAATAGTACCCCATCCTGAGAATTTTATGTGATGTTCTCTTATCAGCAAAATGCCCTCCACAAGGGCCATCATGACAAGCTTTTAGTAGATTATAAACCTCATCTTCGCTAATGCACCTTCGGATTTCTTGATCAGGTCGTGTGTGGAAAAGACACCCACTTATCCAGCTATACCTAGCACTTTGTTGAATGATTCTTCTTTTCTCTTGGTGGGATAAGTGTGGTGGTAACTTCCCTACAACCAAATAATTAGCGATGTATGCATACCAAGGTGAGTGAGAAGATATTGCAAATAGAAATTCATCAGGAAAGGAATCATCTACTGGGGTATCATTATCAGGTTTTAACCGAGAAAGGAAATCAACAACTACATTTTCTTTTCCTGGTCTATCTACAATTGTAATATCAAATTCTTGCAGTAATAGTAATCATCTGGTGACTCGAGCATTTGTGATAGGTTTGTTCATTAAATATTTGATAGCTGAGTGATCAGTATGGATAAGAGTAGAGTAGCCAGTAATGTAATGTCTAAATTTATTAATAGCATAGATAACTGCTAAGAATTCCTTTTCGGTAACTGTATAATTGAGTTCAGCAGGAGTCATATTCTTGATAATGAAATAAATAACATAAGGGAGATGATTTTCTTCTTGTCCCAAGACAAATCCTATTGCAGTATCTGAAGCATCCAAGGATATATGAAAGGGAAGTGTCCAATAAGGTCCTCTAAGAATAGGAGCTGTAGATAACTGATGTTTAAGTGTATTAAATTCTTCCTGGCAAGAATTAGTCCATTTGAATTCAACATTTTTCATCAGTAACACAAACAGGGGAGAAGCTATTTTGGAAAAGTTTTTGATAAATATTCTGTAGTATCCAGCATGTCCTAGAAAACTTCTTACCTCTATTTGGGTTTTGGGAGTAGGAATGTCTTTAATGACTTGTATCTTGGATGGATCCACCTGAATTCCTTGAGATGAGATAAAATGTCCAAGCACTATTCCTTCACTCATCATCATATGACACTTTTCTGTACTTAGGGAGAGTTGGGCTTGTATGCATCGTTTAAGCACTTTCTCAAGGTTTTGTAGTGCTTCCTGAAAATAAACACCATAAGGAGTAAAGTCATCCATAAAAATTTCCATAGAGTCATTAGGCATATCAAAAAAGATTCCTATAACTTCTCTTTGGAAGGTTGCTGGTGCGTTACATAGTCCAAATGGGAGAACTCTATAAGAAAAGGTTCCCCAAGGGCTAGTAAAAGTGGTTTTATCTTGATCCTAGGGTGCAATTTTGATCTGGTTATACCCACTGAAACCATTTAAAAATGAGAAAAATTTCTTCCTTGACAAACTGTTTAACACCTGATCAATGAATGGTAATGGAAAATGATCTTTTTGAGTAGCTTTATTTAAGGCTCTATAATCCACACATACTCTCCATTTCTCATTTTTCTTAGGAACTATTACCAATGGGGAAACCCATTCACTGTCTGATATAGGATATATAAACCCTGCGTCAAGCAATTTTTGAAGTTCTTCTTTAAGGATTTCTCTTAAATTAGGGTTCATTCGTCATTGAGATTGGCAGATCGGTCGAAAATCTTCCTTAATATATATTCGATGAGTACATAATTCAGGAGAGATTCCTTTCATATCTGTATAGTCCCATGCACATGCTTCTTATTTTCCAGAAGTAACTTCATTAATTGTTGTGTTTCGACATCTGTCAGGTTAGGGTTTATGTTCAGTGTTTTGCCAGGTTCAATTTCTACTGGTATGCTTTTAGAAGAGATGGTGGCAGATGTTTGAGGTGGGTTTTCAGAGTTAAGGTTTTCCTAATTATCTAACTCCAACAGTGCAACTAGCTGGTTATGAGTTTCTGGAGTCATAGAGGAGGGTTCACAAATAAAGTTATTAATTACTTCATCCTCAGTGGCATCTTTAAGGCTTAAAGCTTGTACGATAGTCAAGATGGGTTGAGTAAGTTGATCATCAAAGTCTACCCATACCGAATTATCATTATTAATCAAGGGTGTAGCATGAGGGTAGAGGGTAAGCTGTTTAGTTTCATAACCGTTGGAAATTGTCATTGAACCTGATCTACAGCTAATAAAAGCATCTGCTGTGGCTAGCCAAGGCCTGCCCAAAATTAAAGGGTGGGCCCCCAACTTTGTTTTAGGTTGTAGTACCACAAAGTCAGCTAGATAATTCCAGGATTCCACTGAGATAATTAGGTCTTCAATGACTCCCTCTAGTTTAATTGTGGATCGATCAACTAATTCTAGGATACTTGGGGTGTCTCTGGTTTCATTTTGCAATTGTAACAGTTGTGAGGTTTCCAGAGTCATAATATTGATAGTGGCACCTAAGTCTACCAGACTCGAGGGATTATCGTTTTTCCAATTTGTACTGAGACGNTTAATCAAGGGTGTAGCATGAGGGTAGAGGGTAAGCTGTTTAGTTTCATAACCATTGGAAATTGTCATTGAACTTGATCTACAGCTAATAAAAGCATCTGCTGTGGCTAGCCAAGGCCTGCCCAAAATTAAAGGGTGGCCCCCCAACTTTGTTTTAGGTTGTAGTACCACAAAGTCAGCTAGATAATTCCAGGATTCCACTGAGATAATTAGGTCTTCAATGAATCCCTCTAGTTTAATTGTGGATCGATCAACTAATTCTAGGATACTTGGGGTGTCTCTGGTTTCATTTTGCAATTGTAACAGTTGTGAGGTTTCCAGAGTCATAATATTGATAGTGGCACCTAAGTCTACCAGACTCGAGGGATTATCGTTTTTCCAATTTGTACTGAGACGGTAGGGTGGCTAGGATCACCATGTTTAACTAGGGGGAATTTACCTGACATTAGTGTAGACAAGTCACCCATAACATGGACTGTGAGAGGATCCTTAGTTTTCCTACCAGGCATCTTAACACAAATGTCTCACATCGTCCTGGCATAAATTGGTACATCTCAGAGTGCTTGTAGTAGAGGAATTTTGACATAAAGACTCTGTAATTCCCCTAGAAGATTGAAAGCAGGTGGCTCAAGCGTTTTAGTCAAAGCTAAACGCTCAGGAAATGGTGGTTTTTCTATTTCAGCAGCATTGTTAGAGGATGATTGTACCTCTTTAGGTACATCATGCTCTTTTGTTTTCTCTTTATCAGAAGAGGTAACATCGGCTATGATAGGTTCTACTATTCTCCCAGATCGTAAATGAATATCGTTGCATTGCGCAAGGAGAAGAGAAAATGTAGGCTGGTTATGAATATCAATGCACTGCACAGCTTTATTATTGGGGTTAGGGTTAGGTTGTATAGGTAGCAGGGGTCTCATCATTTGATTGTTTGGTGGAGCACCTGATGGTAAGGAGAGTGGTTGCAGAAATTGTGATTGAGGTAATTGATTTGGGAAGGGGGGTTGTTGTCTTCTCCAATTTGGATTCCATTGGTTCTAATATGGTTTTTGTTGTTGTGGGGGCCAAGGAGTCCACATTGACGGATCAACAAAGGGTGGGTTAGTTTGTTGAATGGGTGGGTAATTCATTTGATTTAGATATTGCATTTGATTATAGGGAGGGTAACTCATTTGATTGAAAGAAGTATAGTTATTCCAACGATTAGAAGATGTAAATGGCATGTTAGGATTCATACCTTGTCCCCGCGGTTGCCATTGTCTTCTCTGTGTTAGTAGATAGATAGCTTCAACTTCTTCATCAGTTGGTTGTAA
The DNA here is from genome assembly GCA_032191745.1 of Picea mariana. NCBI lineage: Eukaryota > Viridiplantae > Streptophyta > Pinopsida > Pinales > Pinaceae > Picea > Picea mariana. The sequence goes on from JASDQU010240853.1 coordinate 169,321, forward strand.
TGCTGCCTTGATTCCTGGTAGAGAAGGACATTGTTGAGTCTCATGATCTTTATCCCAGATGGTGTAGATTGGATTTTTGTCCAATGGACATTGCCTTCATGGGTGATTGTCTCTGCATTTAGAACAAAAGATGGATAGAGCTGCTTTTGCTTCTGCTTGCTTCTTTTGAATCTGCACGGTGTCAATTTGTGAGGCAAAAGAGCTTAACATTTCGGTTTTAAAATCTTCAAGTAAATTACCTATTTCGGCTCTTGTTGCTCCCCCACTGGCTAATTTTTGGACTCTTGAAAATGTGGTGTCCCTGCTATTTGATCTATTTCTTGAAGCTCCTCTTGAACATCTTTTACATAGGTTAACAATTTCATCGTATGATTCCTTAGATATGTCCCCTTTTCCAAGCATATTCAACATATCTAGACAGTCATCCCTTACTCCTTTTAATAATATAGTTTTAAGAATATCTTTACTTACATTGGGGTGACTGGATCTTTGTAGATTATACTGTAGCCTTTCTACAAAATCCTCCAGATTTTCATCCTCTTTCTTCATCATCTTAAATAGTTCCTCCCTTTTTTCTCTTGTTCGGAAATAGTCCTGGTATTTATTCAGAAATTTCTTTTTCATTTGATCCCATGTTGTGATTACATGGCCTCCAAGACTCATGAACCATCTTAGTGCATTTCCTTTCAATGTTGCTGGAAATAGCTTTAATTTTTGAGCATTGGAAATCTAATCATAACTTCTGCATAATATATCAAACTCAAAAAGGAATTCATCAGGATCTTCTGAAGACAAACCAGGAAAGTCAGGTAGTGCTGAGAGTGGAATGTTCTTCATGGGGGCTACCCCTCTAGAAAGATCACCAATAGGAAATCCTAATGTGGAGAAAGAGTTTTCATCATTTACCTCTCCTTCAGGACCTACCTGTTCTTCACGATGCAATTCTTCATTGTACTCATCCATGTTTTCTTCTTTCTGCTCTCCTGCTGCACTTGATATATCCTTAATGTTTCCTGCTGATTTCTCGACTGTATCAGGACTCCAGAATTCTTTCCCCGTTTCAAAGTTGGCTTGAAATGAAGGCTGGGATTTTTGTTTCCGAGAGTTTGGTCGTTGAGTAGCAGATTCAGACTTTGATATAATCTCGTCAATATAAGTCTTTCTTCCTCCTCTTCCTTTGCCCCTGCCACCTATAGGGTCAGTGTCTTTGGGGTCTCCGTGTCCTCTCATGCAATCTTTGTATCTGAAAAATCATAAGTTCTTTCGAAATCTATAATTACCTTCCCCGACAACGACGCCAAAATGTTGGTCACTATAATTTCTTATTTAACTAAACAATCAAGTGCTACATAAATTGTCAACCCAGGGAAGTTTGTTTATTTCAAAGGTAATCACGCACTATATATCCTCAATCTCAAAAGCAACCTAGAGTTGTAGTAAAAACATATTAGTCACACTTTGCCTTGAACGGACTGAAGTTCTAACTTGAATTACAGGAAAGCAACCTACCTACTGCAGAGCTCAAAGTTTAAAGATATGATTAATTGAGAATCCTGGATTAAATTAAAATAACAACAAGATGCTGCAACAGGAAAGACCAACTATTCTGTAACCAGAGAACATGACCCTATTCCCAAAGCAGGAATCTTCAACACCTGTTTCCGATCATCACACTTCATGAACTCATTGCTTAACTGAAATAATTAACACACACTGAAGGCTAACTATCTCTTAACAGAGAACATGACCCTATTCTCGAAGCATTAATCTTCAACACTTGTTTCTGATTAGCACACTTTCATGAACTCGTTTAAAATAATTGGCATACACTGAAGGTAACTATCTCTAATAGAGAACATGACCCTATTCTCGAAGCAGGAACCTTCAACACCTGTCCCTGATTATCAAGCTTTCATAAATTCAACAAGCAGGATTGCTAACTAGAATGATTAATAGTTACCCAAGCATGAATCACATGAAAACAATGTAATGATCGGTAAATCCGAGTTTCAACAAGACAAAGTTCAATAAAGTAGTGTTTCAGAAAAACAGAGTTCAGTAAAGTAGTGTTTCAGCAAAACAGAGTTCAGTAAAGTAGTGTTTCAGCAAAACAGAATTTAATCAAGGCATGAACAGAAATAACACTAACACTCTACAAAGATAATGGGTGAATCTTGTGAAGAAGGTGGGCCCTCCCTTCTCACAAGATTCCCCTGAAACGAAAGGAACTAGAGGAAAATGCTTAGAACAATCTTTATTCATTTGTCAACTGTGTTACATTACAATCTGAAGTGAAACACGTCCCTCTTTGTAAATCCTTTCTTAGTTCAAAAAAGGATCCTAATCTAATGATGATTTCCTCTTATTTAAAGGGGAGAATCCCTTCGATACAATTTGATCAACAAATTACAGGTGTACATCTGAGTCCCATTCTTAGTCGGATCGACTTTCTAAACTGGAATAGGATATCCTAGTCTCCCGCAATAGAATGCTATTACAAGTGCTGAGTGAGGTGCTGCTGTTGTGGCTGGAGTAACAACTTATTTATTTGTCTTCTTGTTACTGTTGTTGTATGTTGTTTCAGCATCGAAAATCGCGAGATGTTTCAGCCACGGGATTTGCGTTCTGACTGTTTCAGCAACTTGGTCTTAGGCAACAACGATGGTTAATGCTAGCTCAAGGTGTGGCTGTTGTGGTCAATCTGTGCAAGTTGTTGTTTCAACATCGTTGACCACAGACTGTGTAACAGCTTCTTCTATGTGAGTTGTTGTTTCGGCATCGTTGAACGGACTGTGTAACGACTTCTTCTGTATGAGTTTCCATGAAGAGTGTAACAACTTCTTCTGTGTGAGTTGTTGTTTCAGCATTGTAGTCCACAGACTATTTCAGCCATAGGGTTTGTGTGCTTTAACTGTTTCAGCAACAGGCCTCAATGCTAATCTGCAGTTCAAATTGTTTCAGCACTTATACATTTTTGATCAATGGTTAAGTACGAGAGTAATGTAAAATTATATGCAAAACAAATTAAACATATAGTAAAGAGAAGAGAGTTATATACCTTTGGAAAGATAAGGTAAGGTGATAATGTGAGTTTAAATGTGAGTGAAACAAGGTGTAAAGGTAGAAAAAAGTGTGGGCAAAAAGGTACATTGTATGGTCCTAACAACTGTTACGTCATCTAGATAAACTACCGCACATTTATTGATTAGTCCCCGGAAATCTATTTTCATGGCTCTTTGGAAGGTTTCTTCTACGTTAATTAACCTAAAAGTCATGCACTTATAAGCGAAGGTTCCCCATTTGGTCCGAAAAGTGGTTTTTAAACGATCTTCCTCTAAAATAACGACTTTGTTGTAACCTGAGAAACCATCTAGTAGAGAGAAGATCTCCGAGCCAAACATGGTCTGCAGGAGTTGTTCCATCGGTGAGACTGGGTAATTGTCCTTTTCTGAAGCTCTGTTGAGGTTCCTAAAATCTATGCATAGGAGGATCTATCCTAACTTTTTCCTCACCAGAACAAGGTTCGCTACCCAATCGAAATGCCTAACCTGAAAAATGATTTTGGCATCCAAAAGCTTCTTTAATTCCTGATACATAAGAGGTTCCAGGGATGGGTGATACTTTCAGAGCTTCTATTGGAAAGGTTTCACTTTCGGTTTTAAAGGGATGGTGTGTTGAATGATGCGGTTATCATACGTTTTCAAATCCCTTTAGGACCACGTGAAGACATCCTGGTATTGTTGAATAATTTGAGGTAAGATTTCCTCTCTTCCTTAGATATAGTCTTGCCCAGATTCACATTCTTTGGACTCTCTGGGGTCCCAAGATTTATAGTTTCATGCAGGGAACAAGAGATACCAGTCTTTGCATTTTTGGGTCCCTTAAATCGCTCTTTCAGATCAAATAGATTTTCTAGATTAGCTATCCCTTTCGGGATCATGTGACCCTTTGATTTACCCATAGGTTGTCCCGTCTAAGGATCAGTTTCTTTGGATAGATCTTGTAATTCTTCATCGTCAATAGCAAGATCTTTGAAATTTTCTTGGTTAGTTAAGAAGTTTATGATTTTTTCATCTCCTTCAAAGAATTTCCAATTGGAAATATTATTAGCTACCGACAGTTTGTAGAGCAGCTCCATAGTGAATCGAGAGGCTTCATAATATTCTAAAGGTGACAACCTGGAAGCGGTCATGGCCAAGGAGTCAACAAGAATATTTTTTGTTCTGGGGATTGTAGTGATATTAAAATCCTCAAAGTGCTCTATTAACCTATGCACCTCCTGCTGATAGTTCTTCAGATGAGGAGAATTGCAATGTATAGTATTACTTACTTGTCTAACAATAATTTCAGAGTCTCCAAAAATTTTCAATTCTTTGATATCCAAATCTATGGTTTTCCTTAATCCTTGTACCAGATCTTCATATTCGATAGTGTTGTTGGTGTTATCACTCCAAGAAATTACTCCCTGGATGTAAAGGGTGTAAGCTTGTTAACTTAATGAATTGTAAAAGGTGGATCAAGTTAGAGAACTTAATCAAGTCTCACTCACTCAAAACATGCATTGACACACTCATATGGGCAAGGCTTTCAACCATTGTGTTCAAAAAGTTATATAAAGGTGGATATGCAGAGAAGACTTATTATGATGACACAAATATACATACAATTGCATAGAATATATGGCTAGACATAATAGGTAAAATACTTGCAGATTCTGGTTTATGGATGTAATGATAAGTTAACAGTTATCATACATCAGACAAACATGAAATAATGAATAATATATCCGAGTACAAGTAGAGATAAGAAAGAATATGAAAATCTGAACAGTACTGGAAAAATAAGCATGTATTACTGATGTACAATGGGAAGTCTGATATTACAAGTATGAAAAGTCTCCAAAGTCGACCACAGTCCTCCGACTATTTTTCCCCCCGGGTTCATCAAAAGTTACAGGCTTTATAGCTTGTGAAATACAGTTTTAGATCCTACAAAAATGGATCTAATTTTCCTAAAATAGAAATAATACAATAGATTTACATAAAATATGGATCTAATCCCTTTTCAAAGTGTCAATGATCTTGGTCTTCTTATCATCTTCGACAACTGCAAGGTCTTTTGGTAAATGATGAAGTGGCTGGAGTCTTGCTTCAACAGTTGTGTTGGTTTTTAATAGAATAGGGTAACCTCAAACCTATTTCCTTTAGATATGCCTCAAAACTCCGAGGAATTTTGACAAAATGAATGTAGGTGATTTACTTGAAACCTCCTTAAGTCACTTATCTTCAAAATTTCTCTGCCTCGAAACCAAAATCTTCAAAATAATTTATTTGCAATTTCGATGGCTTATTGGCCTAGACATGTGTAAGTTAGCCGCTGAAAGTACTAGGATTCGACGACTTAATGCTTGTTTGAAAACTAATTAAGCCACCAAAATTCCTACTTTGATTTAATGATGATCCTGTGCCTTGCTCTTTCTATCATAAATATTTCTTCCTTGGATGTATTTGTTGAGTATTGAATGACATGAAAATAGTCACATGTGTTCGATTGCTGTTATTCAGTTTTGACACTTTCAAAACCTATAAATCTGGGTTTAAGATACCTTAACCTCTGCACATGGAACCTAAAATAATCTGTCGTTGATAGGGAACTCGCACTCTTTGGCACTTGGCAGTTGTGTTAGAATGAATCTTGGTGTTTGCACTTAGCTGTCAATTTGTGGCTTAAGTCATAACTTGACTCGTGACATGGCTGTGTGTCGACCTGTAGCTTGATTCATGGCTTCATTAGACCCGTCGACTTGGGATGATGGTGAATCTTACTATTTACAAAGCTGACACTTGTGCACATTTTCAAAACTCTACAGGATACATTTACAACTTTTGACAACCGACACTTATCGATAAGTTGAATAGGATAGGAACTCGACATTCAGTGCTGGGTTTTGGTGACATATGGTTTGAGTTGAATGCGCTGATATGAAGACTTATGGTTTGAATTGACATTTTTATGTGATATGGTTTAGGGTTAAGTGATTGACACTTATGCTTTGACATATGGACTTGGTTTTTAGCATATGTGACATGGTTTATGATAGTTTAATAGTAAGACACTTAAGCACACACCTCAAATATTTGATGGATTTACAATTGCAAATCTAAAAGGTAAAAGGATAGGGTTTTAGGTAATACTAACAACACTTTTGGAATGCACGTCAGAAGATAACCTTGGACAAAGAAATCAACAAGAGCTTGATGAAGTATTTGGAAGTTATGACCTTGGCCAAAAATTTAGAAATGAGTGTATTAATTAAAAGCAATAAAAGCAATCTCAAAAATACCATTGTATTTTTTGATCACTAACTGTTGGTACATTCTAATTCTAACCTACAGGACAAGAAATGACGTTTACCCATAGGATAAACAAGGATGCACCCTGCTCCATACCCTTCTTGAGATTTAGATCCATCAAAATAGAGGGTCCAAATTTGTGAACGAGAATTGCTGTTTTCGTTTCTCTTATTAGTTCCTTGCTCCTCGACCTCTTGTTTCACAAGCTCTAGTGCCGGGTTTTGGCAAAGAGGGTGTCTCCTGTTGGTATCAGTGATTTCTCTTGAAAACTCAACTCAGAGTTTTGGGTAAGAGGAACATCGGATAAGAGGAGGGCGAAGTTTTCAAAGTAGGATTCACAGGAATAATTTCCCAGTATGGGGAAATCTGTGGACGAGGGCTCGTTAGGGGTTTTTAAATCAGTGACCGCATGTTTTAGATATCTCTCCCTGTCAATTATGATCATGTTCTTGTGTCCCTTCAGGGGTAGCCAAAGGTGTGCCTAGTCCTTACTGAGGATTTGTTTATCTTTCCAGACCAATCTCGACTGAGTAATAGCCCATATGCCTCTGGGATATCTACTACAATAATGTCGATCACTTTCACAAATGTGGGGTGCGTCGATATTCTGATCATCACGTCTTTGAGTTATCCTATGACCTTGACCTGGGTCCTATCTAGTTGTATGACATGTTTATCACTCTTGAGAGGAAAGCCATTCAATTTCTTGCAAACAAATAAGGGCATGCCATTGGAGGATGCTCCAGAATCTACTAGAAAAGTGTTAATGTTTCTATTGAAGATTTCAAATGTTAAGAGGAGCGGGGGGACAAAATGTTTTTCCTTTCTATTTCCTGAACATGTATTCATAGTTGTTTTTCCCACCGGATCTGTGTGAGTCAAACTTCTTTCTGGGCCATTGTCGGTCGTCCGGTTTTCCGCAGAGTTCAAGGCCTGTAACAAAAAGTATTTTTGCTGAGGGATCCTACATATATCCATAACTGAAATATTGGCCTTTAGCTTCTTCAAATCTTCGACCACGTTGTAATCTAGTTTGGGCGATTCCTAGGTATGAATGCTTATAGGATTTTTACCGATAGAGAAAGAGTTTTTTGGATGGTTGGGATTTAACTTACTTTGCAAGGCTCGGGTGGCTTTGGTATCGTTCAAGCTAGGCGGGCCCTTACTTCATGTCTATATCACCGAAACTTCCACAGGTTGTTCCTGAGACTCAAACAGATCATCGGAAGGCATGATCAGTTCGGGATCCCATATCAACATGGTTGTATCTTGTGGTGGGTCAACTTCTTCTTGGTTAGCAATATTCTTAACCGAACTACTTGGCTGTTCGGTCAAGGAGACTTCGTCTATAAACCGATTGGCCATAAAATTCATGGCATGTACCCATTGAGTGTAGTCTCTTTCATAGTGGTTTTCCTGATGATAAGTACATAAAGAATAAGACGTGACATTCCCTAGATCAATAATTAAGTTGGCAGGGGGAGGTTCAATTGCTTTGAAAGGAGGGTTTCTTTTAAAGAAAGGCTTATAGGGCCTTTGGCCTTGGTTTCCCTCCCCTGCATTTATCTTCACGTCAATTATTTCATTTGATGATTTCTTAACCATGCATTGTATATCTTCTATATCACCATTACCTTTGTTAGGAGTTTGTTCAACCGGTTTTCTCGGCGGTCTAGTCAGAAGGAGTCCTCTCCTGGGAGGGGGATGGCTTTCTTTTTTCAATAAAGAGACCTGGACCTTTTTACATCCTTTCATCTAGAATTCTATTATCTTGGCCTCCTCAAAAGTTTCCTCCAGGGTTTTCTTAATGACTCTTTTTACAAACATAGAAATAGACACTGGGAGCACGTTGGCATAAACCTCGATTTTCAACTCTTGAGTTGGTTTTGTCGCGGGCTGGAATTTGTTTAAGATGGTTGTGAATCTCTAATTGAAATATTTGACCCTCTCTTTCGGACTCATGGTGGCTGTGAACAACTCAGCCATCAGGGCTCCTGTAGTATTGTCCTCTGCAAATTTATCTAGAAAATATTTCTGGAACTTGGTCCAGCTGGTTATAGATCCTACTGGAAAATTGAAATACCACGTGGAAGATGAATTTTCAAATGTGTAGGGGAAGAGTCTGCAGACTACATATTCATTTTGAATGTTCATAAGTCTGATCACGAGTATGAACTTCTTGATATGATCTTCAGGTAAACCTAAAGTTTCAGGGTCGTACTTAGGAAGCAACTTCTCCGGATGTCGAGGAAGATTATGTATTCATCCAGGGACGACCATGACGTCTCCGACCAACCAGGGGTGGTTGTTCTGAAGTTGGATTTCTCTTTATTCCTCATGGTTATTATTACCCTCCACATCTTCAGAATCTGAGTCAAAATCTTCTTCTTCTGAAAAGTCATTTGGCTCGGAGACGTCACCGAATGGCGTTTTGGGTATCAGATCAAGAGGTTCTTGGATTTTGGTAACTGTGAAATATATTAAGTCTTCTACGGAGTGTATGAAAACCTCATCAGGAGTGATAGCCAATGGTCTGCTTTGTTGTTTTCTTCGAGGGAGGATGGGAGCTAAGGACAACRCACCGATCTATTGGGTGTAGGCTCTAGTGATTCTCCTGTATTGATTCACTTCCTCATGAGGAAGGGCGTAAGGTATTTCAGGGTGAAAAGGTTATTCCTTGGGCTAGGGTGGGTTATCCATTTTGAGAATACTCAACCTATGTGGGCTGTCTTGTGAAGGACTAGACATGCATGTCGGTTGTTACGAATCTGTAGGATTTTTGAAATGATAGATAAAATTTATATTCATCCATTCATTCTCAGGCCCTCCTTATAGCGCTAATTCTATTTATGGGTCTTAAATCCCTTGTCTCAATAGTAGGAACCAAACCCACCATCGAGGCCCAATTAGACTCTGTAGCATTTAAAAATGAAATGGTTCTCCAGATCTTGTGATTTGGCCAATTTATCGATGGGTTTTGTGTTTTCTTGTGAAGGCTCCTCTAGTTAGGATTGTTCTCTTCTGTATTTTCTCTTGGGTGGGGCTGATATGAGAGATGCAAGCTAGTATAAACCAACTTGACAAACAACAGGATTAATTTTTAACTACTGGGGAAGAGGATAAGCTTGGGATAACCTGTTGCTCAACATGAAGACAATTACTCTATACCACATGCCTAGTACTAATACATTAACCATGTGAGCATCCAATTACTGTCTGAGAAACTATCAGAAAGAAAGCACATATGTAATAAGATAATGGCAAGAAAAATAATTCATCTACCATAACCATTCATCACATAATAACACACTGATTTATCTTCATCATTAAAGAAAAGAACATCAAGACATTACACTAGATAACTTGACAACATAATTAATTGCACTTACTCATTACTGCATCATTCATGAAACAGGATAGGAAGTAGTTTTTCTCCAAATCCAATCACATGCATCTGATGAAAATATCATGTCTTTGGTCCAAAAGGACTTCTCAATTCATAGCAGTCTCAAAATAGTTCTTAACAACAACAAAAAAGAGTGCTTACAACAACCATCAACCCCTTACTAATTGGTCAATGTCTTTATTTATAATATAAAATTTTAACTGAAACTAACGGATAAGTGCAGTTTAAACAAAACAAAAATCACCACGTGGCGTTATCTTCTAACAACTTCTTTAATAGTCGTCCCGAGATACTTCTTGGAAAGGGTGACTTCTCTCGTATTCAGTCCAACTGACAAACAATTCTTCACAATTTTGGGCCCATGTAAATCTGTTTTGTTCCATCGGGGCCGCATATATTCCCCCGATGTCTACTGCATGCGCCCGATACTTTACTAAACTAGAGTTCAACTACTGTAGCATGGTTTGGGCTCTGATCGAATGTTCTGTGAATTGTTGCACTTTCCTTGGCCTCGCATCGAATATCTTTGCAGACTCTTTGGTCCATAGTGAATCTTGTCCGGGATGCAACTTGACCATGTTGCTCAGGTCGATGAAATTATCGGGGGTGCCAAACTCAGGGAGCCCGACATCCTTCATTATTTTGTTAATTTTATCCCAATGCTTCTTGCACCTGGTCCATTTTTCTTGGATATCTCAATGTGGGTCCTGAAACATGTTATCCCAATACTTGGATGATTGATTCATGTGATTAAGACTACTTTTTACTACCATCCGAATGCTGTGTTTTTTCCTTATCTCAACCTTGATGGAATGCCTCAATGTAGTCGAGTCTTTCTACCTCTTGCTACACCCTTTCATACCATCACTCCATCTCCTTGGATTTCGTGAGTGCCATGAGAGTGTCCTCCTGGAAATCGACTATGTTCTCGGTTAACAGGTGTATTTCCTTCTTGAACTTGTTGTAAAATTCTGCGAACTCACCTCTCATATACACAACGGTCTGCATGGCACATTTATAGTATTCAGTAAGATGGCGCAAGTGCTCAAGCTCTTTTAGGGAGACGACTAGTTTCTTGTCATCCTTCCTAGCTCTATCCAAGGTGGCATCTAAGAGGGATTTTCCTACACCGGTCAGTTCAGACATCCGGGCGTCTGTTGTGTTGATCAAGTTCTCCTCTGTAGTAACTAAGATGGAGTGATCCAACGAGATCCTTATTTTCTTTTCAGTCCTTTAAAAAATGGCCCTTCTCTTTTGATCATAGGGGATCGTATAGATATCTGCTACCTCATCTACTAGCTCTGGTATCTGCTGATTGCCCCATGTTAGCTTGTTTTCCAAACTACCGGTGGTGTATATTTGTTCAAGATTGGGCTCTCTAACTTCCTCGTTGTGCCTTGTGGGTATGAATTCTACTTGTCGCTTGTCGAGGATTTGAGTATTGGGTAGAGTGGAGGTGTTGGGTATAGACTCATTACTTACTTGCTCGTCGGTCGCAGAACTGTTGATTTCCTTTTGCAGGGATCCTTTCTTTGTCTCCTCTGGTTCAAGCTCGTCATTCAAATCTGCTTTGATTTCCGATTCCTTGGGTTCTTTTGTGTCGAGGCCGCTTCCATCTTCTGTTTCCTTTTGTGAGACCCCCTTGTATTGAACTTCGGGCTTAGGGGAGGAAAATTTCTGGGACCTTTTTCCTCTTGGACACGCACAGGGGAGTGGTGAGATGGTTCTGAKATTTCTTCATCATTATATATATGTATAAGTTTGATAAGGGGATTAGGCACTCGTGTTTCTATCGACACCGAGCYTGTATCTATTTGATTTGTCCTKCCCACAGGGGAATTGACCGATTATGTTGTGGATCTAGTGTTGCCTAACCCGTTGGTGTTCCCATGGTCTGTGGAATCAGGGCCGCTTGACTCTGTCGGGCTTCGTTCTCGGGTACCAGTTAGAAGTGCGGGTGTTATGATAAGGTACAGATCATCCTACATCCATTTCATTAGCAGCTGGATTTGCTGGTACAAAATTTCACCCATCCCCTATGCAACTTGAACTTCAAGGAAATCCCTGATTTGTATCGGGGACTCCTGATAAACTCTCGTCACTTTGATTCCTTCTTGGGGATCACCTATTTCTTCACTCGATTCAGATGCTACAATTACTTCCCAGGTCCTGAGAGTTTCTTGAGCTATTTTCTCCAAAGACGTTGCTTTCTCTTCCAAAATCATAGCTTTGAACCTGGTTGTTTGGGGATCAATCCTCCTTGACACCACTTCACTCCAATCTTGAGCATTTTTGGTGAAAATTTCATCTTTGAACCGATCATGGGCATAAGGCCAACAAGATGATACCTGCGATGCATGTTGTAGGACCAGGCCCTTGGGATCATGTTTGAGAAATCGGCCAGTTTGGAACCAGAATTCTAGTTGACTTAGCCCTTCTTGATTAGCATGCGCGATATCTTTGACCATGCAAAAGCCAATATGAAACCCATACAGAATGAAGGCCCTCTTCTTGTCCTTCACTAACTGGCATTGTATCCTTGCAGGATGGTCTAGTAGAAAATTTCCCCTAATACTAGTCGGMTGGGAACATATATGGGTAACAAATGGGGTGCCCTTGTGGCTCTGAAAACCCTGATGTAGGTTTCACGTTCGTCTAGATACCAATGACCCACTTTTGATATAACCTTTTTTGCTTCTTTTGACAACCCATAGCACTCTTTCCTGAACAACAAAAAATAGATGCATGCAATAAACTGGTCACAGATAAGAGCATAGGATTTTTTGTACCTATTTTCCCATAAGATGMTGAAGTATACATGGACTGGGAGCTCCGAGGAGTGCCRGTTCAAGTTCAGTCTAGAGAAAAAGTTCTTGGCACAGATGATGTCTAATAGATACAAGTCCATGTATAAGGAGGGGGTTTCCCCTTATTTCGGCGTCTGGGCTTGTCTTATGTAGGTGCTCAGCTGTTTGGAGATGATGGAACCCYAATTGAAAYCTGTGCTTGAAATGGCCATAGTATAAGCTAGGGGCATCCAAGCCTTTGAACACCGGGAGMAATCTTTCTCCCCATGAAACCCATAAAGAAGAGCCATCAAGTATAYGTATGGTTCCCTTAGATTGGCYGTTGGATACCAGCCGACAGTCTGGTTCGTGAATTTTTTGTCTTCCCTCCACCACCACGCCATGATTTTGCTGGTATCATGTGATGCATAAAAACTCAAAACGAAATCAGTGCTCATCTTTTCTTTCGACTCCCTGATCTTGTAGTAACTTTGAACCTCTGATGGCAACAAAACCCTAATGCATCCACCATTATCATTATTAATCAAACATTTATGCGCATCGGTGTGGTCAATGAGCCAGTTTAGGAGCTCAATGCAAGGAAACACTGGAGTTCGGCTTGCCACCATGTGTAGATAATACCTACAGATGTTTGGGAGGACATCATCATCAAGCTTCCTTGTATTAGGATCACTGTGCGGGGTATACTTGAGGGGTTCTTCTTTCTTGATTTTATTAAACAATTTTTCCCAGCAAGGGAATGCTGTTTTGGCTCCAATGTTTKCCTCTATGTCTCCGAAGGCCGGGGGTTGGACGAAGGCCTTCTTGGTAGCCATATTAATGACATGCATCGATTTGGGGGTGAATTCTAATTGTMTTKCAACTGCTAGGGAGGAGCCTTCTCCTGATTCTGGTTCTTGCGGCTTTGGCACTCTTGGGGATTTCCTGKTGGAGGGTTTCTTCGGAGGCATTTTTCCTTCAATTAAAACAACTTTTAAACATGTGTACAGAGCAACGTTGGGTTGAGAACATAAAAAKGAAGCGTAAAACACCACAAGTGGATACATACCTGTAATGCTTTCTAAGATAGTTTTCTAATACTCACTGAACTTTGGACGACTTCTACGGATTGTTAGCCCTACTCCTCCRTTTGTTCTGAAATCTTTTCCATGTAGAATAGGATCATACACAATGACTTCGAAAGAATATAAATGGAGAGACTCTATCCGTCGTATCAACCAGTTAATACGAGTAATAAATTCAATTCAAAAATAAACTACCATTGGTTCTCCGCAATTAAATTGTAACTAGTTGACGACGAAGGCGCAGAGGCAGATGCATTGTATTGTCAAGATTAAACGGTTTCTTTTCATTCGTGCACGGATTATAAACTAATGTGCACTCCACAATTTTACTAACACTATAAATGCGTCGTACCTAACAAATCTAAGGGTTAAAATGTCTCATCACGTCGTGTCTTTCTAGCGTGGAGGTCGGGGATTGGTGATCGGGTGAAAGTTTAGGTGCGCAGCTCCTTGGCGGGTTATCATCTTCGTTACCTCCCATTTCCAAAAATGTTTCGGGATTCAGCGGTTGGTGATACCACTCCTCCCCTCGCGTGACGCTTACTTTTTCTTTTTCCTACTGAAGCCGAATGGATCGGTCTTCGGCGATACCCATGCCAAAGTTCAATCACAAACAGAAAGACTTTCGTCTTCCAACACCAATGAAGATCAGTGCTTGGCTATTTTGAACTCCTCAAGTGATTTTCGTCATCTTTGACGTTTATTGATGCTGAACTCCCTAAGCGTGTTGGGGAGAGATTTAGTTTTCTGATTCCTCAAGTGGTTGTTAAGTACCTTTTAATGGTTAAGATGATTCTTTGTTGTATGTTTAAGGAAACTTTAAAAAATTCAAACACGAAACATAAAAGATAAGCGCAGGCATTAGTTTCATATTGAAGGCAAAACAAAAAGTGCAAAGGATCAAGTGTTACCCAAAAAGTAAAAAATGGACATAGACGTTTTAGGGTGTGTTGAGTGCTCAACACCTCCTTACTTCGTATTTTGGATCACTATTGGATTGATCCAATTTTACTCCTCCATAATAAATATTAACTTGACTGCAATATTTTTATTGATTTCTTCTTTTACCTTTTCTTTGTCTTGTATTTAGTCGATACGACCTTATTTTAATTGTCTTGGCATCTAGTTTCAGTTCAATTAGAATCTCACCAAGCTTTCCCTTGATTCTCTTCATCTGTGTGAAGTTCTAGGGGAATAGGTCCATGTATTCTCTAAGAATGGTTGCAACCTTGATGTGGTCTCATTGTTCTAATAAAATCCAATAGAATCCAACTGAGGTTGTTACTCCGTGCCAATATTCAATTGTTTGTTATTTAGTAGCTTCTTGTATATCTTCTTGGGTGGATCATTTTCCATTTCTTGTACATACCTTTTTCCTTTCAATTCATTGAATGTCCAATGCCACAATTTCTTTGGACCATCTTCTTCCTTTGGTTCCAAATTTTCCTTAGCATAATATTGGAAGGCCCACTTGCCATCCTTTTGGATTTTGACTAGGTCTTGTAGTCATAGTCTTTGCTAATGCACCTTACAAACATATCCCCTTGGCCTATATGCATTTATATAAAAAAATGATTTAATAGATTTAAGATCAATTATGACACCAAAAGTATTACCTAGATATGAGAAGTCTGAACATAATCCTTTCTTGAGCGGTCACTAATTTCATCTTCGTCATTGAATTTCTTCATGAAAGTACTATCCCTTGGGGATGGTCCTCAAGGTGTAGATGAACATGTGAACCAAGTATTTTTTGGGGCATCCTTGTCTAGTCCATTTCTTGACGCAACTATTTGTACGCAAGACTAGATCCATCTCCCTCTGGTATACTTTAGTAAGGGAAAATGGGCCTTCTACCACTCTCAGAATATCAATATCTTGGTACTCAGGCGGTGGATTGAACTAATGATAACACACACAGAACCTCTTACCAATGTTTCAGATTGTATTTATGCATAGCCCATAGTTTAGAGGGAGTGGAACTCAATGTTGTATCCAATGTCAAAACCAACTATCCTTCTAGGATAATTAATCTCACGTCTTCCATAAATTCCTCTACATGAATGATGCCATAAAATATAGGAGGGTATCATAATTTTGTATCAATCCAATGTAATGAATTGACCATAATGCAATGATGAGATGGAATATCATGGTTTCATTCTTTCCAATCCTGAAATACATCTTGGCTATCTAAGATAGGGTATTTTTTAATGGTGCAATTTCATCAATTGGCTATGTTTCGACCATTTTTTGAAAAAAAAATTGCCAATTGACCATTTTCCCTTTAAAAATTCACCTATTTTTCACATAAAATATGATTAAATTGGTAATATTTTCCAAAACTTACAAGTTTTAATAGTAAATTATATTTTTTTTATTGAATATTGGCCTACATATCTATATGTATGATTTTTTCTAACCATAATAGTTACCTAGTAGATATATTATTTGAATCCTTGAAAAATACCTTGAGATGAGTCATAGGAGAAAATGTTGCACCATCTTCTTGATCCATTTGTAGTGCAATTAACATAATCATATTACACTCTAGCTGAAAAGTTGTATAACTAATCAATTGTTGCACCATCCATAACATCATCCATTGGTCTTTGTACCGAGCTCCCTTGACACGATTGATAGGTTGTATCACTCTTGTCCCACCTACTTCAAAGGAAAAATTTACCCCTTCTTCAAGCTAATGTTAGCTTCGTTTTCATTGTCCCACTCAAACCCCAAGAGTGTAGGATACATGTCCTTTTCATTTAATATTTCACTGACCTCAAAATTTTCCATACTCTTCACAATTCTAAGGTTAACCTCAACGTTTTTGAGGCATCTGATGGGAGAAATTCTATACTGGTTTGCAAGCCACAATTGGATGGGCATGTAGACTAGTCATGAACTTCCCACTCCCATGCCTTCTTAGGAAGAATGAGCACATCAAACCCAAGGTCCAACATGACATATCAAATCTCAAACTTGTGTTCTGGGTATTCATTTTTAATTCTCGACCAATTCTGGGTTTCTTCTTGTTCCCGACTCTTTGAACTTACCTTTCAAGTAGAGGGGAATCGATAGGTTCCTCTGCCCCCCCTTAGTAAACTATTGAAGGATAGATGCAAATTTCTTATTAATATTTCATCATCCATAAGTTTAATGAGAGAATGAAATAGGTTTGGAATTACCTTTGAAGAGTCAACTTCTTCCATGGATTTGGGTTACAATCATTGTACTCTCTCCCCTTACCACATATGATCAATATGATTCTAGGAAACAATATTTATGCTTGTGTTGTTTCCTATTGCAATGGAAACTTCCTGTAGTTCTTCCAAAGGTTTCTAAAGTAAGCCTTCTATTTGGATACGTTAAAACCAAGATACGTAGGAGTGACATTTTTGATGTGGAAAGGCTTTGTGATGTCTTCATAGGAACCCATGTAAGCCCATCCTATATTTATTGCATTAATCCTTGGATCTAATGCCTTGATTATATTTTAGGGTTTAGAGTTCATGAGGTTTATACACTATCTCATTCTTGGCTCCCATTTTGTTATCAAATTTGGACAACCCCCCATGGCCTTGTAGTGGCCACAATGCATACTCCTCGGTTGTGGAAAATCCTTGAAGATATGTCTTATTTCATTGCATTGATAAAAACTTATAAGGGTTATCTGTCGTCTCCTTCATATCCTCCCCTATAGCCTCCATTATATCCTCCTTGGCCTCCTTAGGCTTGCTTCTCTACCAAGAATGAACTTCTCTTGAACTACTTCTCAAGTTCTTGTAAATCATGGAAATTCTCTATGCTATGAGTGTTTTCCATGAAAAATTCATAGAGAACCGTTGTTGGGGAAGAATTGTAGTTTTAGAACATCAAACAAATCTGTGAGAGATGTCCACAAAATATGTATATTTCATAATATTCATTCACTATATTTCCTAGAAACTTAGTAGGTGGTAGGGTTGGGTTAGGGGTTGCAACCCCTATCCATAGTGAGGGGAAAACGTTAGCAACATGTCCCTCTTTCTTGTAGATTATGCACCAAACTTACTTTGTACCCACCTTACTTTTGTTCATGTCTTGTAGTTGATTCATTACTACTGACATTCAAGACTATAATTGTTCTAGCTCAAGAGTTACACTAGTCAAGGGAATAATTGTGACACTAGTTCAAATAGTCCTAGGTTATCCATTCATGAACTTAGACTTCATGGTTTGGGCCAACTATTCATGTTGTGTAGCCCATTTTTTCTACAGAAGTGGTACTCTGGTCAAATGAAAGAGACCCTGAATGAACCATTATTTGTGCTAGGTCTCATGAATAATACAAGTCAGTCTATTGATCAGGTCTCATAATAAATGACCTTATTCCTAGGTGCCCTTACCAATGATATATTTGATACCCTTTAGTTTGATGCAACTATGTTGCTTCAAATTGGACACTTCTGGAATTCAACTGCTAATATTTCCTCTAACTCGTCTAGGGTTTTAGTAGTACCATGGGGATCATTCTATATAAATTTCATGTAACATTACAAATCCCTCCTTCACAACGTGGTGTGGAAATACACAAGTTTAGCATCTTAAGTGGTCCTTTTTTCTCTCCAAACTGACTCACATAGGAACTAGTGTTGTTCTACATCAATGTATCCCTTCCTTTAGAACTTGGGAAGGTGAAATGCCACATTCATTGTCACTCTAGCCATACCATTGTTATGTTCATTCACCAAAATAAAGTGTTGTGGGCCTAGTTGGATGACTAGGCTCATCCCACCAATTGAATTAAATTTTACAGTCATGGTTGTACCTTCACTAACACTTAACTTCCCATTGAACTTGGTTGTCTACCACTACTATTTCCTAAAATACTATTAGGTGGTGCTTTCAAATCATGACCATAAGAGAAGCTAACAATTACCTCAATTGTCTTGAACTACATTAGATTTGATGAATTATCTAGAACAATTCTACTACCTTTAGGTTGTACCATGTCTGCTACTCTCATATATCCTCCTTCAAACAATTGGAATATGTCATCAAGTGGTCCACC
The DNA here is from genome assembly GCA_032191745.1 of Picea mariana. Lineage (NCBI taxonomy): Eukaryota > Viridiplantae > Streptophyta > Pinopsida > Pinales > Pinaceae > Picea > Picea mariana. Next base: position 188,004 of record JASDQU010240853.1, read on the forward strand.
ATCTTCTATCTTCATGACCATGCCCTCTTCTTTTAGTTGATCAAAATTCTCTTTGGATGCAGTTTCCGGCAACATCGTTTATGATTCATCAGTCTAAATACGTTTGTTTTCATGTTGTGCTTCCTCTAAAAATCCCTTTTAATCCTTGGATGCTTCACCCCCTTCCATTCTTCTTTCTAGGATTTCTTCTACTACCAATCCATGTTCCCTCAACCAATGACTATATTTCTCTTTCCATTTTTACAAATTATTAAACTTCTTTAGTCACGCTTCAATGCTCTCCTTATCATCAATATATCTTCTCACCACTTAAGCTTCCCAAAACATCTCTTGTGTCTTGTTTACCCACCACTTTTAGGTTATTGCACCTTTCTTTCAACTATTCATTCTTTCTATATCCATGCTATGTCACCCCTGAGATTAAGTGTTTATGATATTATGACTAGCGGGTTAAAAATCATATAGTGTTCTTCAACCAAAAACATCTTCACCCAAGTCACAATTTAATTCACCATCCTTCCACGAGATCCTTTCTCGAGATGCTCTTTTACTTGTGAAAAAAACTACTTGAACTCAACTAAAAATTCAACAATATATCCTTCTATCATACTTTTGACCCAAAAATCGACGAATCTTGTGACTTCACGATCAAGTCTCTACAATGCAATAATGTTTTGAAAATTCCACTAGATCTCCCTCCTTTTCTAAGCCAATCATGGGTGCCCCCCCAATCTACTCAACCTTTCAAATAGTACCACTAGCATTTATACTAAAAAATATTTCATAAGTATCATGGTCATCATGTGGTAATGTGGATCGACAACTCTTAGCATACTGGTTGACAAAGAATTCGTCCTATATACACCACCAATCCTCCACATAACTTTGGGTCAATGTAACAATTATACTATCAAAACACCACACACATCATGATAGGGTCTAAAAAATGGAACTATTTGTTGACTTAATTTGAGAATTAGCTTTGCATTGATGTCTAACAAGGGGTTTGTTGTAGTTTTGGTGTTAGAATTTTCAATCCCCATAAAGGAGAAGGTCTCATTTGAAGCACCATGTTGAGACATAAATGGTTGTGTAAGGATTCCAATAGTATGAATAATGCAATAATTTCTTATTTCAATAACTGGATACTTAAACAATAGATAACACTACACACGCCTAAACATTAGACCACAACCTCCTTCCACCCATTCAACTCCAAAACACTACCATCTAATTCATCAATTATCAAGCATAAGAACACAACATCTATATAAACAAAATATTATCATGTAACATAATGGATAAGGAATACAAGTAAAGAACATTATCACCATACAACATAAAGGAAACCAAAAATTGAAATGCAGGCCTCATTCCATTAATTTCCACCACTATCCAATACATTATTAAATAACAGTCCTTCATTCACCATGTCACAATAGAAGAATATATTCAAAGCATGACACAAGAGATAACATCCTCTATCTAGCTCATATCTATTCAATATCCAACCCTCAAATGGGTCGTAGCCTTTACATTTATACAATTTCACCCATAGGTGCAAGGACTCATTCAAACTAAAAAATATATTATCTTACTCCTAGTTTGTCATTCATGAATAAATTGATATCATTTCCAGCTTTGGCAAAGTGTCTTCAGTTTTTCACCACTCTTCTTCGTTAGCCACTTGAAGTCACACCCGATATCTTGGTTTTTTTCTCCTACTATCTTTGATACTCTATTGCTGCTAATGGTGTTCATTCTTATATGCACATATAATTCACTTATATGCATTAGTGCATCACTTATGTGATTGAGTGCATCACTTATATCTGTAATAGTGTCACTTATTTTATGTCTGGGTACATCACTTAAGTTATGTTTGGATACATCGTTTATGTTAGATGTGTCACTTGTGTATGTGAGTGTGCCATTTAAGTGTGTGAGAGCATAACTTATGTTAGGTGCATCTCTTATGTGCATGTATGTGTCAATTATGTTAGGCCTGTTGCATCTATGAGTGAGTGTTTCACTTATGTCTTTGGTGGGTCGTTATGCGTGTCAATGTGTCGTTTATGTTAGGTGCATCATTTTATATACATGAGTACATTGCTTATGTGTGTGGGTATACCACTTATATTAGGTCCATTGTTTATGTGTGTGAGTGCATCAATGATGTCTACGAGTGCAACAATTACGTGAGTATGACATTTATGTTAGGCRTGGTGCTTATGCATGTAAGTACATTACTTATTCTAGGTATGTAGTTTATGTGTGTGAATGCATTACTTATATGTGTGAATGCATCATTTATGTCCATGAGTGCATTGGTTATGTTTTGTGCATTATTTATGTCCATGAKTGCATTGTATATGTTAGACACATTGCTTATGTGTTTGAATGTGTTGCTTACGTGGTTGATGCATCACTTATGTCTATTGATGCATTGCTTAAGTGTGTTGCTAGTATATCTATGCATTCTTATGTGCATAAGTACATGGATTATGTGCATTCTTATGTGGTTGAGTGTGTTTCTTATGTGACATTTTTTTTCTTCACATAATGCTAACATGTTGAAAAATTGCCACATTCATTGAAATTTGGAAAAATCCTTAATTTCTAGTTTCTCCATGTGACATTTTATACGTTTGATTCCATTACAAAACACAATGAAGTGAGGGTTCCACTTATAATATTACATAATTAAGCTAAGGAAAGTAAAATAAAAATTATAAGGTAAAATTATCAATATTAATTTTAAGACTTTAATATTAAAAGTTAGATACAAATCAAAATTTAGTGAGCTATGATAGTATTTAATAAGTAATGATGAGTTGCATGATGAGGAAAATCATAATTACCCTACTACTTACTAATTGCAGTAGTAGGATAGTTGGTAAGAAAATGATGCAAATACACGATTCACATAAAATGATGCAAGAAAATGATACAAATAATACATAAAACACATTGATGGAGTGAGTTAAAAAGTGGACAAACTCAAACAACCTTTCCGTTAAGTCTATTTTATTTATTTAATTTGACGAGACAAAGTTTTACCTTAATATACTCATTTTTTTTTAAATTCCAACTATTTGGATTTTTTTAAAATTGGCTAAAACCCTAAAACCCTTACAAAAAGTTTCATAATCAATTTTTTTTATTGATTCAATGAAACCATACCTTATAGAAAAATTCCTTTTAAATGAAAAAAAGAATTTGAAAGAAAAATAATAATTATAGTTATCTACTTTTTAACTTCAAAATTTAAAACAAATACTTCGTCTTTAAAAAAAAAAAATGGAGACATGAGCAAGACACTATAAGCCTATTTTACAATATCATTGTAAAATACCCCAAATAATATTTGGTTGTACTATTTCTCCCGAAATGTTGCTCCATGTTTCCTTTATGAAATAGTCGTATCCTAAAATAAAAACGCCTATGGAAAATGATTTTTATAACTTAACTTAGAGATGCATAAATGGGTAATGTGATTCCAAGAGAGAGTCACATCATATTCTAGAAGTAATTATAATACCAAATGGTAGTGTATTTTTTTATTTATTTTTATTTTTATTATTTTTTTTTGTTCAGAGAAAATTTCACATTATATTAATAATAATATAATCTGTTTACAATTCATTCCATGAACTAACATCAACATCCTAATTTTTTAAGACAGAAATCCGGAGGAGGAGGCAGACTTATAAAACCTCTAATCGTCTATCCAGACATACAACTTTGAAAAAATACAAAAACTAGAAGCATTCTATTACTGAAGGCACTCATACTAAGAGAAATAAACCAAATAGAAGACCCCAAAAAGATGAGCTCTGTGAAAGACTCATAACAATCAATACAAATTTATATGGAGAGTAGGACCCTCATGGCCTTCAAGCCAATGACTGCATGCAATATGCCCCCGGTACATGTAAAGAACCTTCTTTGAAAGGCAATCAACCTCCTTGTTTCTTTTTCTGTAAATGTGTGCATAAGAAACATATCTGAAAAGAGGAATAAGATCATTGATTATGTCCTTCTAGCCATCGAGATTAGCCACCGTATTTGTTCCTTTTCCATTAAGCCAGTCGATTATGATATTGGAATCCCCCAAAACATGTAAGTCAAGAATAGAAAGTCTCATGCAAAGGATTAAAGTCGCCCAAGATCCCATGAGCTCTACCCTAGTATTTGTTCCCCTTACACAATTTAATGTCCACCTATACTCTGAGTGATCAACAATCTTAATAACTCCTCCAACACCACATAGATTTCCATTTTGTTGTGTAGCACCATCAAACTAGGCATGGAATTTATCTACTGGAAGGAAGGTAGATAATAGCCTAGGATTAGGAACAAATTGATTTTTACACAGTGTACCCACAAATCCTAAAGCAAGGTATACTATTATCTACATAGAAGGAGGTTTTTCCTCAAAGATTGAGCTATTTTTGTCCAACAAAATATTCCAGCATATATGTGTAGGAAGAGCATTTAAAAGAAAATTCTGAGATGCCCAATTTTGAAAGCAGTCATTCACCGTGTTACCATTCCAACCATAAGAAAGTTTTAAAACTTTTTTCGCAACCTCCCAAACTGAAATAGTGAAAGAACAACCAACGAAGAGGTGATTGCATGATTCTCCCTTTTCTCTGCATAAAAAACATAAACTAGGCCCACTCCAACCTCTCTTCTGCAAATTTTTCCCAGTTAATTTTTTTTTTCCACTAAGAGCCAACTAAACAGTTTTAGTTTCAAGGAGAAATCCTAATTCCATAAATTCCTTCTCCAACCCCAAGTCTTGAATCTCCACAATTTGTTTGAAAGATATAAATAAACATTCTTAACTAACATAAGACCAAAATTATCACCTCCTAACCAGCTTAGCTTATCCCACCTATCAACTAAAACAATTCCTGAATCAATCAAGTGCTTTCTGTAGTTCTCCCATTCCACTGCAAGATCCTCCATCAAACCCAGCTCGATACTGCTATACCAATTTTTTCCCAGCGTACCTCTTAAAGTAGGTTGGCTCGCATGGTATAAGAAATGAATATTCCTTCTGTTTAGATCATTAACCATCTCCAAAGATAAAAAGGAATCCTGTCCCATTCCGAGGATGGCGTCCCTCCTGACTATAATTGAATGCCCCGAACCTGGCTTCCAATCCGACCATTGAAGGATGATTGGTAAGGTATTTCATATGTTTTTCCAAGACTGTGAGCCAAAAGATGAGGAAGCTTCAACCGATCGCAACCAAGAGATCACAGATACATGTGGAAATTATTTATCTTTAATAACCCGATGCCAAATTCCTGGCTTCATCAAGGCACCCCAAAGAGTATTTGTTGCCAGATCTCTGTAGAAAACTAAAATGTTCCGAATACCCCAGCCTCCAAGGTTTTTTTATTCCCTTAAGGAATATATATTTTTATTTTATTGTATCCAACGATAAAGCTAAAACAAAGTGCATAATATAGCTATTTATCTATCATTATAAAGATTTTAGGATTAATAGATACAATTATAAACGTTTTAACATTTGAATTTTATGAATTTTATTAATGTTTAATTAAATGAGTAAATTAATAACTGGATGACATTGTTGCATTGCAGTGTAAACATTGAAATCTATTAAGTTAAAATTGTATAAAAAATGGGCATTTTGATGGTTTAGCAATGTCTTTTATATGTTTGTAAGTAACTAGATGATCATCGTTTGCTTTTAGTTTTCGACATTGGTAACGATTCAATTTTATCTTTGGTTTTTCATTTTCATGGAGGAGAAAGTGGTGATGATATAGCCTCCTCGTCCAAGGGTCATTCTTTTAAGAATGCAATTAATAACAAATTCTTTACAATGACGTCAACTCATCTAGCTAATGTGTATAATGAGGACAAATCAAAGGAGGTTCTAGCATTGTAGGCAATGGAGTAGATAGTCTTTGATATCCTTTCATACTACAAATTTAGGGTAATGGAGTAGATAGGTTTTGATCTCCTTTCATACCACAAATTTAAGGTTGTAATCTATTGATTTAATGGTTTTTGGCCTCCTACATCATATTTGCACAAATGATGCTATACTATCAGATTTGTGCCAATGACTCCATACTAATTGGATAAAGGATTGTGAGGTATATATTATTTCCAAATGTTTTTTTATTATCCAGTTTCACAATCTTGTTGATTATAAAAAAGTTTTCAAGTAGGGTCCTTGGTTCTAGGGAAGTACAACCTTTTTGTTACTCCATAGTTCCCAGAATTTAACCCATCCAATATGTCTATCACTAAAATGTCTATTTGGGTACATCTCTCAAATCTACCAATACAATTTGGGAGTTAATAGTTTTTGAAGATATTAGGAATACATTGGAAAAATATTTAAAAACATAGATAGATTGGATTAAGCTTGGGTCTTTTTACATATGCACGTATATGTGGCAAGATTGACATTAGTAAGTATTGCCATATACACTGATACTTCATATGAAATGTTCTAGATGGACTTAGGTATTGGATTATGAAAACAAAAACATTTTGGTTTTGAATTTTTTAAAAAGTAGGACATTTGTAGGATTCATGTCCTCAAGCATGAGTCTTAAAGGAAAAATAAACATAAACCAATACCCAAAGGATGAAAATAATTTGAGCAATATTTGTCCGATGATGAAGAGGAACTGAGTCAAAATCTTAGTAGACCACTATTTTAGAGAATAATACCAAAGATTCGCAACAATGCAGGTTGAGGCATCAATGCTCTATTTACTAGATAGAGAAGAAGGCATGACTATTGAGATTTCCCCCTCGAGCATGGTAATTGCAAATGAAGCCATATTATAGGGAACAAAGCACCTTCATGAATCTAACAACTCCGATTCTGATAAGGTGGCATGCCATCCGAATCCTTGACATCGGATATATGATATATAGTGAGTTGTGAAACCTTTTCCCAAGGGATGGATTGATGTCAAAAAAAAGAAAGGGGAAAAAGAAAGCATAAAAAATTATATTACTCAACTTTTGACTCTCTTTGTTTGCTATATATATATATATATGAATTTTATGAATGCTCTGACAACATCATAGTAAGTTGTAAGAGAAATATGCACATGAAAAGTGTAATTTCCATTCAATCTATTAATAGAAGTAGACAAAATTAACTCTTTTTTGGTAAAAATTCATCCCCAAATTTGATAGGAGAGTTCCCTCTCATTCACTAGAACTTTTCCATTAGGGGTTTTAACCCAGATTAAGAAAAATCTAATATTTTAAATTACAAAAAAGTGAATCAAGGTATAACTTAAAGACTTAAAAAATAAATTCATCAATACTTTTAAATTTTCCTACATTTTACCTTTTTTTAGGTGGAAAAACTTATTATAATTCATTTGTCAACCAACAGTCAGAACAAGCATCACTAGTTTCTATCCATGAATGTGAGTTGACTCATCATCCTTATTTAAGGAAAACCACATCACCTAAAATAACTTATTGGCTAAGTTATCTAGTTCAAATTTGAATTCACGACCTTGAAGTTTGACAAAAAAATGATAATAAAAATTTGGATAATAAACTCAACATTAAATAAAACCTACTATAATTGTATAGAAAATTATAATTTTATTTAATTATGATTTGGAGAATTTTTATAAAAGAAAGTTACAATTTTATTTAATTATGATTTGGAGAAATATTATAGAAGGTTTTTGGTAATTTTTAAAACCACTTAGCTTTTCAAAATATTTCGAAACCATAAACCAATTAAAAATCAACTTTACCATGAAAAAAACTCTGAAATTTTTTGAGTTTGTCACTCACTCCATTTAAAAATTAAACTCTATCTTAATAAAAACTCATAAATTTGAGTTTGTCACTCACTCCATTTATTAGTCCCCGTCGAAGGCAATGATGGACTCTAGCATTACTCTAGCATTCGATACGACGTTGACCCTCAATTAGTATGTATTTGACTTGCAAATATTTTCATACTTTCCAAACTTACACATAGGAGAAAATAATTTTTTTTTTTTAATAATATTTAAATTAATTTTATCGAAGCACGATTGGCTAACAAGATGTATGTCTTATTGCAGAGTTTTATAGATAAACTTGGCTTTAACTTTATTGAATCTATGAATCTATGATGCATTTTTTAGAATGTTACATAACTTCAAGCTTTAACTTTAATTTTAGAATGTTACATAACTTTATTGAATCTCCATCCAAAACTTCATTGATTATCTTTTTGACCTCTTTAAATAATTTATGTCCGGCTTTAAAGAGGATTTGAATGATGTATCTCAGTGAGTTTTGGCAACATTCTAGTGCCTTTGAGTTTTGACAGCATTCTACTGCCTTTCTCCACTGCCACCGTGGTTGTATACAATACATCACCTGGATGAAGTTGTTGTTGGTATTGTTGCTGGTTTGTTTTGGTAGCATTCTACTAACTTTCTCTAGTGCCTCCACTTCCACTGTGCTTTATCACTAGGTTTATGTTGTTGTTACTGTGCTTGTATCACAATAAGTTGTTTCTAGTATGTTTTGGTAGCATTCTACTACATTTCTCCATTGTCTCCACTGTCACTGTGCTTGTATCACCACGCTTATGTTGTTTCTATTGTGCTTGTATCACCAGAGATTATAGCATAGAGCTTATAACACAATATCACCGAGCTTATAATGTTGATGGAGTGTTGGAAATCTTGGAAATATGGAGTGTCGAGTTGAAAATCAAAGAAGCAGAAATCCTGGAAAAGAGATACAATTAAAGTAACTTACTTACTTCCCCATAAATCCCAACAATATGCAAAATAAAGCAGATTATATTTAACCCTATGCTCTTGAAATTGGATGTATGCTATTTCTGAACAAATACTCGTGCAAATATCGTCCTCCTACATATATGACAATGCATAAAATAAAAATTGCATAACATAAATGAATGAGAATGCATAAAATAAAAATTTCATCACATAAATGAATCCTTTGCTTAAAAAAAAGGAGCATACAAAAGTTAACAAATTGATAACTAAAATGTGGCATGAACACACAGCTATAAAAATATATAGTGTTTAGTATGAATTGTTTCATATTTGAGAAACACTAGAGAACTATTAAATAAAGGAAATAACACTATGTAAGAGGCTACAACGTCATCTAGTAAATCATATTTCATGGAATAAGGAATATCATCATGTATAGAAGTTTCTTGATAAGATAAATTTAAAACGCAGATGAGAAGAATGGATGAAATAAATTTAAAGGACAAATGACATGAATTGATACTAGTCAACACTCTAACACATTCTACCAACCAAAATACCTCATCTCTTGAACATATCATAAGTTGTAATTACCATGTACGTTATAAAATCTAAAGGATGATTAATGCTTCCTATGAACAATGAATTCTGTTCATTTTTCTTTCGAAATAAAATTGTACTCAATACCTTTTCCTGATTTTAGTTGACTCACTTTATCACTCTACGTCATTATCATTTGATTTGTTTATCTTCATGGTTGTTTGTTCACATTTCCAGATATCATGGGTCATATTGATATGTTACCAAGTTGGCACAGATAGAAAAACAAATCTGATGCTTATGGTGTTGGTCGGAAAGGAGTGGATAGGGGATATGAGTCTTCAACCCACCACACGTGAGAGAAGTATGCCAGACGATAGGGAGAAGAAAACCATGTTACCACTAGACGGGGGAGAAACATATTGTGTAAAAAAATTATATATTGATTGAGTTACCCATCACATGATATAACCAAGAAATAAGTTACCTTTCATATGTGATAGAGAAGGACCCCATTGTGAAACCGTTCGCTTGCCATTACACGCCCAAGCTATTTCGTTCCTCAAATTCCCTTGAGAAACCTGAGCAGATCTCTCAGTCATTTAGTCTCTTACCTGATCAAAGACTCTTCAAGGCTCTTAGGGAAGATACACTACCCGATAGAATCTCTCTACACCCCCCCGCATCCACAACCCTACACAATCATCTGCAATATGGTGCATCCCTTTCAAGCATTTAGCATTGAAAAGAAAATTCCCAAGACATTGATACCCTATGCCCAACGTTGTCCTTTTACTCAACAATGTATTAAACAACAAATAAACAAACAATAACTAACTATAATAACAAGATCAACCTACAACCTCCGCCTATTAGTAGTTCATGCAAAAATTTGACATTCCTAGACTAAATGGCTTTGATATGTTCACCCTCATGGGCCTCAAGCAAGAAGACATGGAAAAAATTGAAAGATTCATATATGCAATTTCGAAATAAGTGTTATGGAGACTCATAGCTGGAGGAGAGATCGATTGACCAAGGTAGCATTTCAAACGTTAAGGTAATAAACTCACCAGATTTCCTCCACCTTTCCCATTAAGTCTTTCAACTCGTATTACCCACGAATTGAGCCTATGTAACATAAATTTATGTGATAAATGAAAATATATTTTTTAATACAATTTTGTAGATATAAGATATGGTTTTTAGAGGTCGTTACTTACTTGAAAACAAAACAGATAAGCTGTCATATATATATGTAGAAACCATATTTAATCACAAGCCATCTTTCAGTGTAGAAGTCATCTCCCCTATGTAGAGGCCTGCCCGACCCACTATTATGAGACAATATTTTCTTCGATGTGTTCTTAGTGGGCAAATATTTTCTTTGATGTGTTATATAGACTCGATCGGATTGATTGTGCCAGGGTGTCTGCTTCATGAACCCATTAGGTGGAAATATTTTCATTTAATTCCATTGTAGTACTTGCCCAACTATTTAATTTGTCAATCCGAGGTTCGTAGGCTTACGAAGAACACACACTATATATGCAGGACTGAAGTAGAAGTAATCTAATCTAAATTGCTAAAATGAAATTAATCTAGGAAAGCATTGAAAGACTAACTAGGAAAGCAGGAAATTAATCTAGGAAAGCAATACAACATGTGAAGAGTTGAATGACAAAATACATATGTGAGCTCACACAATAAATCAATCTCGAATTATATTACAAGAATCAAATGACAAAGCATGAAAGAATAACAATGAAAGAATTAAAGATAAGAATCCCCTTCTCCTAATTACAAGACTAAATTATGAATTACATGACTCCCCTCATGAAGAGAGAACACTCTCTTATATACATGAGTGTCATAATGACAGATCCACTATTCTCTCAACCACTCTCAACTACTTTCCCATTATTACAAGATATGATCCCTTCAAATCTTCCACACATCTCTCACATATCTTAGATAAGATATGCCAACCAAATCTTCCATGATCTTCTCTCTTTCAAATCTTCAAGTTTGAAGATGTAATTCGAATTGGAGGATAGGTGGTGAATTTTGACTTTGTTGAAATCTTCAAATATGCCTGCACACATCATCAAACTCATCCAACTTTGATATATAATGAAAATATGTTAATTTATAATATTTGATCACAAATTCACTTATAATACTAAAATGAATATAATGGAAAATAATAAGGAGAAACTCAAATATCATTATGGAAATGGTATGATAAAAGGTTTATTAGGACCATGAAATGTAAGGAGTGGTGAAGGGAAAAGATGATATAAATGTGACATTTCTGAGTCCTAACATCCCCCCCAATTGAACTTGTTGCATGTCCTCATCCAATTGTGCATGTATTTTCTTAGGAACCTTTGGCATTCAGACTTTGGCTTTGCTTGATGATGTCTTTTAATAAGGAATATTTCCATGATTTGAAATACAGGAGTAGCAACATGTAAAATACACGTGTAACAACATGTGAAATTTTCTTATGGTTGGTTCTTGTGTGACAACCATGAATACAAAGAATGTTGGTTCTTGTGTTAACAACATTCATTTCACTTATTTTCTTTCTTGTTGCAATAATTTAGTCATATACTCACTGGAAATAATAATAAGCTATCAATGTGCATAAGAAAGCATCATTGTGTATAAGAAAGCCTTTTCTTTATCTTTATGACTCATGCCAATATTTATATCAATCGAAATGCAACAAAGTGTCATTGGAAAAGAAATGTTAGTGAATCATAAATGGAATGATGAGATGGTAAAATGAAATAATGGTAATGAATATGTAGTGAATATAGGTTCCCCCCCCCAATTGAAGTGGTTTCATACCCTTATGCAACTTAGCATAGGCTATGAAAGTGAAAAAGGAAATAGAGCATGGTGAGGGAATTTTCCAAAGTTATTCATTACTAGAAAATAAGGAATTACATGATTAAAGATTAGAAAAGAACATACCTCCACTTACCCAAGAATGATGATGAACAATGAAATAGTAATATTGATGGTGTTGGTACTAGAGCATGGAATATGTCACTGCTGCAGAATCATGAAAATGGAACTGCTAATGCTGCTATTGCTATAACTAGATCATGGGAAGTGAAGGAATCTGAACTGCTACTGCTGAATCATGAGAAATGTGGAAGGCAGAGAATCTGGAGCTGTGGTACTCTCATAGATCTGAATTCAAGCTACTGCAACCGCTGAGAGGATTATGAAAAAGTGTATAGTATTCACCCATTATAAACTCGATGGTACAATTCTAATCATGCAAAAGGATGTGTCGATGTTGAGCAAGAAGAGAAATCATTGGATTACCGACCATTGATGAATGTCATTAACTAATGCGAGGCAAATCACCATTGATGTCAATGAGCCCCAAGGTACCCGAGTACATCTTGTGAAGTGTGAATGGATGTGCTGAGGTCGAGCCATTTTCAAGATCTGATGATCCAGGGACATTGATGTATTCCCATGATCGCCAGCAAGAGAACTTTCCATTAAGGCATGCAAGCCTCTAGGTACTCAAAATGGACTCTAGTATATTCCCAGATAAGGTGTTGAAGTTGATGGGGCAAGACTGTTGAAAGGTGGGCCTTAAGGAATCCCACATCAGTCAACACAAGTTTTTATAAAAATATTGGTAGGAATAAAAGATAGATCTCAGTAGAAATAGTGTGTATGGAAAGGAAATCAAGTCAATGTGATCATGGAAATGGAACTTGATTAGTTTTATTGATAAGGAAAAATAAATGAAAAATAAGGAAGTGATGTATGTGACTCAGAAAGATAGGGATGTGCAAAGTCATGATGGATAAGGCAATGGTATATGGATTCAACACAGGAATGATCAATGCGCGTTTGAAAAAATGATGGGGGTAAACATTCATGACGCAAACAGGTTATGGAAGGTGTACTATAACAACAAA
>JASDQU010240854.1:0-15528 GCA_032191745.1 Picea mariana
GATTGTTAGACTCCATGGATTGCCAAGAAGTATAGTATCGTACAGGGATACCAAATTCATAGGGCATTTTTGGAGGATGCTATGGAAGAAGCTAGGAACTAACTTGGCATTTAGTTTTTCTTATCATCCGTAGACAGACAGACTTACTGAGGAGCCTGGTGACAGAGCACCACAACAGCTGGGATAGCGTATTGCCACAGGCAGAGTTTGCTTACAATGACTCTGTGAATAGAAGCATAGGAAAGAGTCCATTTCAGATTGTGTATGGGACACAACCAAGGGGAGTTTCTAAATTGCGGGATTCGGAGCAGACTGTTACTAGCAGTGCTAGTGCAGAGGAATTTGCTGAGGCAATGAAAGAACTTCACAGCAAGGTGAAGCAGAGACTGATTGATTCAAATCAGGAGTATAAATGCAGAGCAGATCAGCATCGAAGACAACTACAGTTCGAAGTTGGTGATCTAGTTCTGGCACACTTGAGGAAGGAAAGGTTCCCAAGGGGGACATACAATAAGCTAAAGATTAAGAAAATCAGACCATGCAAGGTCTTGAAGAAATTTCGAGAGAATGCTTATGATATTGAGTTGCCAGATGGCATCGGGATATCTCTGATATTTAATGTTTCAGATTTATACCCATACAGGGTTGGAGAAGAAGAGGCTGAAACTAAGGAACTAGTGATCCAGTGGATGAAACAATTACCAGTTGCAGAAAAGCCACAAATGGAATGCATACTGGACAAGCTAGTTGGTAGAAAGACTAGGTGAAAGCAGTATTTTGAATATCTGGTCAAGTGGAAGAGACACCCAGTGGAAGATGCCAGCTGGGAAAGCAAAGCAGTGATACAGAAGCATGGACAGACCGTGCAGGAGCTCATGGACAGGAGCCCATGAAAATTTTCAAGCTGAAGAGTATGATGCAGGAGCATCGCCAGCAAATCAAGCGAGCCAGCACATCAAGCGGAAGACAACTGGACAACGCCAGCACAAATTTTGAAACGCCTTGATATTGTTGCGCCAAAAATTAATGTGTAGAGTTAATGAAGAGCACTTTGTATATTGTAATGGACCTTGAGCGGATAGCTCTCGTCCTTAGGTAGATGAGGCATTTAAGATAGTCAATGCTGTTAGATAGGAATTTAATTCTAGATTTGATAGCTTAGAGTTCGAGAGGGAAACGGGATATAGACACCCTCATTTGTACATTGTAAGATTATTCAAGATTATTCAGGATTATCAAACAAGAGCAAGAAGAGAAGAGCAGGCAGAGGATTGTATGAAGAACACCCATGTACAGACATTGAATTAATCGAAAATCTTTGATTCAATTTCATGGTTATGCGTTGTTTCTCTGTGTATTGATGTTATGCTCATTAGTATTTGCTTCCTGTTATACATTTGCTTTTATATGCTGTGTATGTGATTTCATGGTTAACTTGAAGTCTGAGAGGTTGAGTGAATGAGTTTCAATTGTTTCTCTAAGTGAGCTAGAAGATTCCTGCAAGGAGTGCAGTTGAATTTGTCCGCAAGGAGTGCGTGACTGCAGGGTTCAATTAGAGTTAGCTTTCGTTCTCATTCACCTTAGAAGTGCAGATTTGGCACCGGAGTCGTGCAAGGCATGCGCAGGTTGGACGAGACTTAGAGTTGTGATTCTGAGCAAAGGGAATTGAGACTGCTGCTGCAGGTGTGCGCAGAGTCGGAGCTTCAACACTTAGGCATTGTTGAAGATTTGTCGCAAGGAGTGCGTGCAAAGAGTTCTCCTGAAGAGACTCGGGAATCGTGGGAGAAGCTCAGGGAGGATAGGCCTTCAAGTTCGTCGAAGGAGGATATAGATAATTCGTGCTTGTAAGGCTTGCAGGGAAAATTGCAGGTTTGCGCGCAGGGTGGCGAGTTCTTCGGAAGAGCGCCTCATCATTTTGTGGAGATTCCATTGGAAAGGACGGATGGTCGAATTTCTCCAAGGAGATCTCGTGAAGATCGGTGGGGTGTTGGATCGCTTGGAGTTGCAGGAAGGTTGTAGTGCAAGCACGGAGAAAGGTTCGAAGCTCAGGAGGGCATGAGCCGTTGATTGGGATCACGAGGACCATTAGTACTACTCGTGAATTGACATATCGGGAGTTCGTGAGGCGAGATTCCAAATCTGCACAGTGAAAGTCGCAATATAGCGATACGTGAAGCCCCGACGATTGCGTGGATAGTGTGGGCCACAACATGGTGACATGGCACGTGACCCGAGATATCGGCGATCCGGCATCTCAGGCATCGGGAGCTGACGGGGGAATTATTTGACCTCGCAAGCAGCGAAGTCGTGAGGTAGCGATATTGTGAATATCGGCGCCTCGGGCCTCGGAAGTCGAGGAGGAAATCATTTGACCTCGCAAGTGGCAGAGTCCCGAAGGAGCGAGATCACGATAAGGACAGAGGTTCCGACAAGGCGAGATAAAGTCAGCGTTGACTAACATCGCGGGTCTCGGGGATTCGAGGACCCAGGGATCAATAGAGAACTTGCGAAGTAGCGAAGTTCCGATTCCTTGATAAGCAAAGGAAGAGGGGTCACGCGAAGTGAATTGTGGGTGCAGATCTTACGATTGGGAGATAGAATAGTACTGACGCTCTTTGGGCCGAGCAGAAAGAAGGTCCTGTGAGAGCGACCATATCTCGAGGAGAGCGGTTGGCGTCACCCATAAAAAGTCAAGAGGAGACAATAGTGAGAAGAGGAAATATGCGTCACAAAGTGGAAAATATGGATTTTAAATGAATTTTTATGATATTCAGTAATGAAGACAACTTTTAATGATTTTCAACATATTTTGAACAACAAGCTTTATTTTGAATATTTCCGTGGATAAGATGGACATATTATTTTTTGGGATATAATCTTAAATTTGGTTGATATTTAAATATTTGATTTAAATGATATCCATGGGAGATACAAGGGTGTTTATATGATCCAAATGTTAAATTTTGTATTTTATATTTGATGATTGGCAAAGAGAATGATGGGAGTCACAACGGGTCCCACCTATTTAGTTATTATTATTAGACCCTTATTTATATATTATTATTAATTATTTATTCCCAAACTAATTAGTTAAGTTAATTTGACTTAACTAAAGAAAGTATTTGAACTACCTCAACTTATTGAGAAAGAATAAAGGTTCAATGAAAGGAAGAGACAAGGGGAGAATAGAAGGAAAACTATAAGACTAAGGTTTTCTCTCTAGTTAGTGAGATAACTTCAGATTTCATTCATTTCCAAGTTTACTTGAAAGCCTAATTATCTTGTGGACAACAGGGTCTTATTGAAGGCGACTTGATTCAAAACTGAATCATAGCATTTAATAGCTTGTTTTAAAGGTGTTTGATTTATCTTTGATAGTCTGTGTATTCTTGTTGGTTTATGGATTAATTTCATGGCTGATAAAGAATATCTTATAGAGTCAAGTGGAAGCATTTTGTGGCAAGCTGATCTAGATCATTAGTTTCGGTTTTATTTCATTGTCAGGGTATTTTTCTATGGTTCCCATCATAGACTTCTAAATTTCACTTTGGTCCATACCCTCGCAGGGGTTTGTAAAAGAGAAATACAGTTTTGTATCTTAGAAGGAAATAAAATCAGATTATTGTTTTGTCTCATACATGTGTTTTCATGACTTGGTTCTTCCTTTTGCTTTTGTCTCCATCTTTACTTCATTGTAAAACCTGTATACATTCATGTAGTTTTTTTAAAATTTTATTTTTATATTGCAACATAGACAAATCATAAAATCAGCCTTGATCCTTTGTAATTAATACTTGTGGATTGAGTGAATGTCTTGAGGCTATAAACCTCGGGTGACATTCCCAACTATCTTGTCTTAGCCAGGAAAGGTCTGAAAATTATTGAGTGACGTACTCCATATTTTTTCCTCAACATTTATTTGGTGACCATACTGGGGAGATCTTTCATATCTCTCTGGTTGATTGTATTCATGATTATCTTTAAATCTTTATGTTTTATTCGAATATTCTTTGACCGATTTTCTCATGACAGTACCTTCTACAAGGAAACCTAATATTGAACACGGTCTTAAAGACCAGACTAGAATTTTGTTGACCTTATTCAATACTATCCTAGAAACTGCTAGTACCCAGGCTAAGCTTGAATGCTCTTGGGAAGTAGTTGAACAAGATATAAGTATATGTGAATGCTGGGAAGCCAAGAAAAGTCAACCTAGAAATCAACAGTAACCTCCCTTTTCCTAAGTCTTTGGTATTCTTTTTCATGTCCTCAAATCCTCGCATTTCTATAAGAAGGAGAGGATTTTCCTCTGAAGTTACTCCTATCATTGAAATAGGAAGGAGGAAAGCCATTTTGTTGACCCAAGAAATCACTCTAAGGAGGACTTTGTCTGATTCTGCCAGCTCACCTTTTTCACCCTTACCCATCACTTTAAAAATGGCATTTGTGGGTGGTGCTAGTGGTTCTGTAGGTGCTTCATCATCCCAACCTTCGACTTCGTCGAAAATTGGTAGTCTATATAGTCAGCAAGTTCCTATCCAATCTTATACCAACCCTGCTAAAGTTATAAATAAATACATACTTTTTCAGTTTGAGGAAGATGCTACGACCACCCCATAGAACGTATCTTCTCCCTTGAATCTAGAACCTGCTACTCATCTGTTACCCATGTTTAAAGAGAATATTCCTAATTTCTCAGGGAATAATACTGTTTCTACAAATGAACACCTAGTGGAATTTTTTAATGCTTTTCATAATATCGGGGCTAATGATAATGATACATGCATGCGCTTATTTGTCAACTCCCTTGAAGGAAAAGCGACAACTAATTTCTTTGATCTCCCTCCAAAAATCCTTTCCACTTGGGAAGAGTTGGTTTATTGGTTCAATTCCACTCATGGACAATCCAAGAGCTCGACCGAATAATTAAGGGAATATAACAATATTTCTTACAAAGATGGTGAGACTATTAAGTCCTTTAACCTTTGTTTCACCAAATTGTACAATCAAATTCCTGAACTAATCCGCCCCCAAAATCAAGCCTCTTTCATGCATTATTATAATGTGCTTCCCTCTCCTTATCATCATAGGATCGAAGAAAATTCTATTGACAATCTTGGCTCCACTGTCCACACTTTCCTAGAGTACGAAGAGAAACTTAAAAGAACAAGTTTCTCTAAAGGAGATTCATTCAAACAAACATATATGTCTTCCTTCCTACAACTTGTGCAAGATATGAACAATCAAATGATAGCCTATAAACGAAAGGGAAATGCTCCCTCACTTACCTCTGGGGTATCTTCTTCTTCCTCAACACCTTTTAGGAACACAAATGAGAACATGTTTCATCCTAAATCCATTATGTCTCGCAATTGGTGTAACTTTTGCAAAGAAAATCATGAAGAAAGTACTTGTGAAGTTAAGAAGAGTGCCAAAGATAAAATCTTTGTAAAGGAGCCCGAAACCACTATCATTGTTATAGATTGGGAAGAACTGGAATATGTTATGATAGTAAATACTAGGAACAAATCTTATGCCCCTAAAGGGAAATACGATCCTCCTCATACTTCTTCCACTCCAGCCTCATCTTCACAAGGTACTAATGTACAAACTGCCAAAATTCCCGAAAGTCAAGGAGTTCCTTCTCCTCTTCCCTCTTCCAAGTATAACATCCTTAACCAGTTGGCTAATATCAAGGCCAATGCTACTCTTTTGAAGATGGTTACTATCCCTGAAAAACAAAAGCATCTCAAGAATTTTATGGAAGGAAAAGCTTCCACAATAGCCAATCTTTTTAAAGAGGAAAAATAAGAGGATCCCATTGTAAATAATATTGGTGTAAATAATTTTAGACACCTTGTAAAGAACCCTCCTTTTTTGATTTCTGTAAAAATTATGGATAATATATCCCATTGTTTCCTAATCGATGGTGGTTCGGCTCTAAGCGTAATGTCAAAAGTCATCATGGAAGATATAGGCTTATCATGTACTAACGAAAATTCTAGAAGCATGTTCTCCTATAATAGTATGCAACAATCAACTATATGTGAAATCAAAAATGCAACTTTAGTTATGTGTGCATATCCTGAAATAAGGACAACCCTCAACATCCAAGTAATCGACATTCCAGTGAGAAACTATTCTATTATCTTAGGAAGATACTGGCAAGCCCTAACAGGTGGATATCTTTCGCTTGATTTAGCACACCTATTTGTTCCCTAGAATGGAAATAATATTATAGTCCTAAGAGAAGAAAGAATTTCACCATACATAGAGAGCATTCCTCAACCAAATGTAAACTATATTAGGGAAGAATTAGGGGTGTATTCTATCTTTGTTGATGAGGGTGACACTACTCGGGAACAATTGATTTGGAAGATGGTATATGACACATGCATTTCGATGGATCATGTTCAATGAAGGTAACAGAGATGGCATTATCTTGTACTCACCTATAGGTAAAATTCACAATTTTTCTTATAGGTTAGAGTTTGCTTGCATGAACAATGTCACTGATTTTGAAGCTTACTTCTAGGCATAAAAAATGCTTATAACCTCGGTTGTGTCCACCTTACAGTCTTTGGTGATTCTGAGCTTGTTGTGAACCTTGTTCATAAAATCTATTATCCTAGCAATACGTTAATGAAATGCTATACCCAAGCTGTTTGGATGCTTATCTCTAACATGTTATCATTAACATCACTCATGTTAAAAGGGAACTTAATTCAATGGCCGATAGGTTAGCTATATTTGCGGCATCTCCTACTCGGTAACTTCTACCTGAAAGGCCTGATTGTACTTTTCAATATTTATATCGTCCTCACATTCATGATAATGTAGAATCATGGAAAGTTTTCCCAAATGATGATGACAATTGTGCTTTCATACAAAATGAAGCATTTAAGCCCAAGGAAATCATATCTATGTAAGACAACAAATTTCGAAAGGCTTGAATCCTCTTGAGAGTTCATTTTCGTCGAGTGATGTAGGCAAAAAAGAGATACAAAAAGAAGAGGAGTCGAAAAGGAAAGTGGGTGATACCATTTCCTTGAACCTTGGGACATTTGAATCTCCAAAGATGGTTAAAATAGGTGCCCAATGTTCAGATGAAGAAAAGATGAAATTCAAAGAACTACTACGTGAATTTCAAGATGTTTTTGCATGGTCATACAAGGATCTTCGTGGTTTTGATCCTTCTCTCATACAACATGCCATTCCTATCAAGGAAGGGATAAAACCAGTTAGGAAAAAACAAAGACCCATTAACCCTATGCTTGAAGCTACTATTATAAAGGAGTTGGAAAAACTTTTGAAAGCTGGTATAATCTTTACATTTAAGTATTCTGAGTGGGTTTTAAATTTGGTTCCTGTTAGGAAAACAACTGGTCATATTCGATTATGCGTTGATTTTTGCGCATTAAATAGAGTGAGCGTAAAATATCATTTTCCTCTCCCTAATATGGAAATGATTTTGCAACAGGTTGTAGGTTCACAAATGATGTCCTTACTTGATGGTTTTTCTGGATATAATCAAATCAAGGTAAAAAGGAATGATAGATACAAAACCGCCTTTACTACATGATGGGGCACATTTGGTTATGAACACATGCCTTTTTGGCTTGTCTAATGCAGGTGCCACTTTCCATAGAGCTATGCATATATCTTTTCACGATATGATCGGTAATATTATCCAGGTTTATCTTGATCATTTTACTGTCTATTAAAAGAATTGAATGGATCACTTTGGTCATCTCAGAAAATTTCTTATGCGATGCAGAAAATTCAAAATTTATTTAAATCCTTCTAAATTTATTTTTGGCATCACCAAGGGTAAGCTCCTTGGACATATCGTTTATGATTCAGGAATAAGCATAGATCCCAAAAGGATTAATGCTATTTTGAACCTTCTTGCCTCCACTTCCAAAAAGGAGGTTCATGCCTTTATGGGCATTATCAACTTTCTCCGCATGTTTGTTCCTGATTTTGCTTTAATGGTTAAACCAATACATAATCTCCTAAAGAAAGATCACTCTTTTTCTTGGACAAATGACGTCAAAAATGATTTTGTAAGGATTAAGAAGGAAATTACTTCCGCACCGGTTCTGGCGAGACTAGACTTTGAGAAAGAGTTTATCATATACACTAATGCCACTGAGAAAGAAATTTTTTTTGTTCTCTTACAATGTGATGACCAGAATAATGAAAAACCTATAGCTTACATGAGCCAAAGTTTATCAGACGATGAATTCAAGTACTCTTATATTGAGAAAAATTCCTTCGCTCTTATTAAAGATGTAGATAAATTTCACACCTTTATTCTAGGAAAACATACGTAGGTAAAAGTTCCTTTGCCTGCTGTCAAGTTTCTTCTTTCACGAACTTATCTTTCAGGGAATTTTACACATTAGATTGCCAAGATTCAGGAGCATGATTTAACCATCATGACTTTGAAAACAATTAAGGGACGATACTTATCCCTTCACTTAGCTCAACATGATGAAGCAATTGAAGAAATTGACGATCATGATAATCCTCTTTCAACACTATTTTATATTGAGAATCAAACCATTTCTATTGTTGAACACCCATGGTATAAAAATCTGGTGTATTACTTGCAATATCAGAAATTCCTAGATGACTTATATCCTCATTAGAGGAGAAGACTCCGCCTTGAATCTTCCAGGTATATTATTTTAGGAGACTTTTTGTTCATAAGGTGTATTGATGGTATATTACTTCGATGTGTGAATGATAACGAAGCACAAAAATTGTTGCATGAAACTCATGGATCTTTATATTATGTTATTCACATTGGTGGACACTTTTCTGCTAAAGCTACTGCTTTTAAAATCATAAAAAATGGTTATTACTCTCCCTCAATTTTTCAATATTCTTATAAATTCACAAGATCTTGTGACAAGTGCCAAAAATTCGTTGGGAAAGAGCGTCTTTCTTCCATGCCTTTACAACTTGTCCTCCCAGATTTTCCTTTTTCTAAATGGGGCCTAGACTTTATTGGTCTTATTAATCCTCTGTCTTCCGCAGGGCATATTTTCATCTTGACAACCATTGATTATTTCACTAAGTGGACTGAAGTTGTCCCTCTTAGACACTCACAGGATGAACATGTAATTTATTTCCTAGAAACTAATATCTTCTCTAGATTTAGCATTCCTTTAGAGATTATTACAGACAATGGTCCCGCTTTCATTTCCGCAAAATTGACTCAATTTCTAGCTAAGTTGGGAGTCAAACATTTCACTTCATCATCTTATTACCCTTGAGGAAATGGGCAAGCCAATTCTATTAACAAAAATATGGTTAGGATCATAAAGAGGCTCATCGAAGATAAGCCTCATCAATGGAAAACCCTCCTCACTTACGCCCTTTGGGAAGATCGCACTACTACCAAGGTAAGAACGGGTTTCACCCCCTTTCATCTTGTTTACGTTCAAGAATCCATTTGGCCTACTGAGCTAGAAATTTATTCTCTACAGCTAATGCTAAATATTTAAGAATTAAATTCTTCCTATGTTCCTCAAAGAATAAATTCCCTGTTAGCCTTAGAAGAACAAATACATTTTTCCTTAGAAAACATAAAGAGAAGACAACAAACTGTAAAGAAATATTTTAACAAACGCGCAAAATCTGTCAAATTTAAGGTAAATGAAAAGGTCTTTCTTTGGGACTCAGCCCATGCTGACAGAGGAAGACATTCAAAGTTTCAGAAATTATGGCTAGGTCCTTTCAAAATCGCTTTTGTCTTAAGTGCAAAATCTTACCTTTTAAAGGATTTGAAAGAGCGATTGTTTTCTAATAGTACCAATGGTTCCCACTTGAAACATTATGTGGAACCAACTTGATTGATAAACGCCATGTGGAAATCACTGTTGTATATAGATTTTTTTCTTTATTGTTTTATTTCTCTTTGTCCAATTTAATTTTCAATTTCTGTTGTTTCATTTTCTGCTATTTTGTTTTATGTTTATCATAAATAAATTTTGGATCAGTTTTTCCAAAGCAATGCCATTCTGTAAGTATTGTTGATCAATAACAATAAATTTTACACAACTGTCACGATTTCCTCCTTTTAGACATCGCTGAAAATGCTTTTTTCTTTTAGTATTGTTGTTAGATAGATGATTTGGTCTTCTTCCCTTTTTTCTTCTATCCCTTTCTTCCCTCCATCTTGAGATTTAAAAGAGCATATCAGAAATTTCCTCCTTAACACGAAGAAACAATTTTTGTTGTGACTCATCGGATGTTATGCATATAGGACCAAACCCCCTCATACGTACCACTTTTCATGAGTTATTCCCAAAATCCTATCTCATTATTTTCCTTAAACCATCTTTTCCCCTTGATGCATAATCATTTTGGTCAATAATTCTTTGATCTATGTTCACCAATCTACGAAACCATACATTTTTCGTTCTTAATCTGTTGGAAAAATATTTCCATGTGGAGTCGCCAGTTTGTTGATGCCCAAAAGCACAACATAGGGTACCTAATTGCAAATGATTGCAACGCCTGATTATTTAATTATATTTAATAATATACTAATAGGTAGGACCCCTTTTGTGACTTGTGTGACTTGACGAAGATACAACACCTCTGCTTTATGTTCTTATGAGTTGGTTGAGATGAGCTCTATAATTTATTTGCATTAAAGTCTCTGTCGAAATAATTGATCAAATGATGCTATGGGCGATATGATTTAAAAGGGAATGGTGTTGTTTTTATATAGCACTCACAAGTATTATTATGTTACATTTAGTTTGAGAACAAGACCTAAACTCCATGTTTAAGTATATGTGTGATATGGTGATTTCATTATACAAGGATTACACACATTGTTTGAATTGAAAGTAAGGTTCAAACATGGTATCCCTAGAAAGTATTTTATATACGTCACATTGGATTTTTAAACAATGGTTGGAGCATTTGTTAAGTTGGAGACTTAGGGAAATGGTGGTGTATTCGACTTGCATTAAAATGATTTGGAGTTAGTGTTTGATGTGTTTTATGTTAGCTTTCTCATATTGTCTATGGATGAATGTAGATATGACGTGCATTAAATGCACGTCACTCTAACCCTCCTCGAGCCTGCCACCCTAGTCATTTTTCATTTTCTCTTGTTGGTTGTTGCTGCTCCGCTTTGTTCAACCATGGAAGATGTATACATGCTTGGTTGTTTCTCCTTAGCAATTGTTACACATGTATAGGTTTCTTGTTTCTCCATCCATGAATATTTCTCTCTTCTCTTTAATTAAGTCAACAATTGGCTCTTGAGTTTGCTCGTTGTCTGTGCATTTCCAAATATATGATATATGGAAATTTTGACTGTGTATGGATTAGTGGTTAATTGTTGGTCTTTGTGGCATTGTATTTGAACCATGCACATTGAAAAGTTGTGTGGATGTCTCTTGCTATATATGGTATTCATGCTTTACTTGTGGGGAAGAATACAATTGGGGAAACTCTCGGGTCTGCCTTGCCTCTGGTATCTTGTTTTAGGTCTATTTATTAAGCGTATCATTGCTCCTTACCTGTGGGTTATATGGACACTCTGCCTGTCATTTAAGTTATTAGTCTCCATGCCCATTGTGCCCACGTCCTTGTAACAGCTTTGTGAATACAAATGTGAAGTTTTGTAGAAGTATTAAGCTTCTCATGCTCCTTTTGGATAAACCCTCATTTTGGTCAGCTCATCCCCCTCACCGCATTACTCTTCACTGTTATGCATTGAATCTTGTGTATTGGAAATTATTCTGGAGGTGGTTAACCCATAATTTAATAAAGGCATTGTCCGTGCTCATTTTTGGTCATGTTTTTAGTTTATTATTTGTTGTGCAAAGATGGAAATAATGTTAATCCCACTCATTTGTATGGTAATAAAGTCTATCCAGTGGAGATACTAGGGTGATGAAAACATTGCAAAATCATTGTTTAAGGGATACGACCTACTGCGTGTGAGATTTTGTATCAAAGGAATACCTCTGTGGATGAATTACATATATGTTGAATGAAGTTTTGTGAACCAGAATGAAAGGAATTTTAGGAGCGTTGTTATTTGAAGTTTCAATTTTGAATTATGCTATACAAAGGGATCCCTTTTGTGGCCACTTCATGGAACCCTGTGGTGATTTAAAATATACGGGTGATTATATCATGGACCACAGTCTATCTTTTCCTTGACTGTTTGTTGTGTTGGATGTTATTATTACGATGTTGTTCACTCTTCGAATCTGTTATAGACATGCAATATTATTATTGTTAAATAATTATTGGGAAATAAAATATAAATTGGTTGATGTGCAAAGAAATTTCTAAGGCAAATGAGCAGCCTTGAAAAGAAACACCAGTTTTGGGTTGTTATTTTGGGGAAACAGGGTGTTGTTCAGTTTTGAAACAATAAGAGGTGGTGATTGTTAATTAATGGCAAAGATGGCATTGTTTGATATATTAATAGAACAATATCCATGGGAGTCCTTTCCCTTATACCATTTTACACAAAATGCACTCCCCTCATTATCCCAATTGCATTTTTAACTCCTTGTTCTATTGTTACCCATTTTTAAGGAAAGGTCTCTATGGAAATGAAAGAAATGAAGTGGCAGTAATTGATGATTGGTATTTTGAGATATGTTTGGATACACAATTGATTGTTTTTGTTGATTGCTTGAACAATATTCATAAATCTTTCCCCCTCCATGATATCACTTTACGCTAAATACAAGCCATCCATACTCCCAATGACCCTATAAATTCCTTGTTCGTGTGGAAATTAATAAATGACATTTTTTATGGATGAATTGTATGTGTCATGTAGTAAATAATAGACCCAAATATTGATTTATTTAAGTAGAGTTTCATGTATGGGTTATTAATAAATTTTCATGACTGGTTAAACATTGCTACATGATGAGTTTTTTTAGCAGGGGCAGTAATGGCCGAAATAATAGAGGAAGAGGTAACTGGCAGCGAGGTTATAGAAGGCCTCAGTTTTCTATTCACTTTGATGTTGATCGACAAGAGTTGAACTAGTTGTTTCAAGATGGTTTTTTCAATTTGGTTTGTCATGATATATTCCATCCTTGACATGAGAGACCCCCATTTCATCCTCCACAAAATTTTCATAGAATTCCTTTTCCTCCACATGAGTCATTGCCTTTGCCACCACCTATTAATCCCAATGCTCAAATTTCCCATGTTGTTTCGCCAGTACAGTCCTCGCATGCCAGAAAAAGATTAAAAACTGATATCCAACAAAGGAAAAGAAATGGCCTCCCCCTCCAATCCATCCACAAAGTGTTCTAAATTTGTGTCTTCATGTCTCCACCTAGAATATGACTGCTCCCATGTGATCAATGAAATACATCCCCAAGGGTCTAACCAACCAAGGGCTACCCTAGAAAAATTCAAGAGGAGATAGTAGTGAGAAGAGGAAATATGTCTCACAAAGCAGAAAATATGGATTTTAAATGATTTTTTATGATATCCAGTAATGAAGACAACGTTTAATGATTTTCAACATATTTTGAACAACAAGCTTTATTTTGGATATTTTCGTGGATAAGATGGACATATTATTTTTTGGGATATGATCTAGAAAAGCAATGGCCTCCCCCTCCAATCCATCCACAAAGTGTTCTAAATTTGTGTCCTCATGTCTCCACATAAAAGATGACTTCTCCCATGTGATCAACGAAATACATCCCCAAGGGTCTAACCAACCAAGGGCTACCCCAGAAAAATTCAAGAGGAGACAGTAGTGAGAAGAGGAAATATGCCTCACAAAGCAGAAAATATGGATTTTAAATGATTTTTCATGATATCCAGTAATGAAGACAACGTTTAATGATTTTCAACATATTTTGAACAACAAGCTTTATTTTGGATATTTTCGTGGATAATATGGACATATTGTTTTTTGGGATATGATCTTAAATTTTGTTGATATTTAAATATTCGATTTAAATGATATCCATGGGAGATACAATAGTGTTTATATGATCCAAATGATAAATTTTGTATTTTATATTTGATGATTTGCAAAGAGAATGATGGGAGTCACAAGGGGTCCCACCTATTTAGTTATTATTAATTAGACCCTTATTTATATATTATTATTAATTATTTCTTCCCAAACTAATTAGTTAAGTTAATTTGACTTAAATAAAGAAAGTAGTTG
The DNA here is from genome assembly GCA_032191745.1 of Picea mariana. Taxonomy (NCBI): domain Eukaryota; kingdom Viridiplantae; phylum Streptophyta; class Pinopsida; order Pinales; family Pinaceae; genus Picea; species Picea mariana. Next base: position 14,195 of record JASDQU010240854.1, read on the forward strand.
AACTACCTCAACTTATTGAGAAAGAATAAAGGTTCAATGAAAGGAAGAGACAAGGGGAGAATAGAAGGAGAACTGTAAGACTAAGGTTTTCTCTATAGTTAGTGAGGTAGCTTCATTTTTCATTCATTTCCGAGTTTACTTGAAAACCTAATTATCTAGTTGACAACAGGGTCTTATTGAAGGCAACAAGATTCAAAACTGAATCATACCATTCAACAACTTGTTTTAAAGGTGTTTGATTTATCTTTGATAGTCTGTGTATTCTTGGTGGTTTATGAATTAATTTTCATCGTTAATAAATAATATCTTGTAGAGTCAAGTGGCAACATTTTGTGGCAAGTTGATCCAGATCATTAGTTTCAATTTTATTTCACTTCCAGGGTCTTTTTGTATGGTGCCCATCAAAGACTTCTAAATTTCACTTTGGTCCATACCCTCGCAGGGGTTGTAAAAGAGAAATACAATTTTATATCCCAGTGGAAAATAAAATTAGATTATTGTTCTGTCTCATACATGTGTTTTGTCTCCATGTTTACTTTATTGTAAAACCTGTATACATTCATGTAGCTTTGTTTAAATTTTATTTTTATATTGCAACATATACAAATCATAAAATCATCCTTGATCCTTTGTAATTAATACTTATGGATTAAGTGAATGTCTTGAGGCTATAAACCCTGGGTGTCATTCCCAACTATCTTGTCTTAGCCAGGAAAGATCTGAAAATGATTGAGTGAGGTACTCCATACCTTTTCCTCAATGGTGTGGTCTGCTCCACACATGTGACTTGCTCCACAAGTGTGGATATACCCTCTCTCCCACACATGAAACATGCTACTTCTCTCTCTCTTCCTCACACATGTGCCCTCCTTGGCTGAAACAAAAATAAAAAATCCTCCTTGAAACTCTAGGCCAAATTTGTCACAATTGCATTATTTTCCTTACTGAAATTTCCAAGCTCCTAGCACAAGTGCAACCTCACTTATGCTAACTCCAGAATGAAAAAAATGAAATTTATCACAATATATCCTCTCCTTATATAGGAGTCTTATGAGTGATTTTAGGAACCCCTTCTAAACTCAAAAATTAATTAGAATATTTTATTTCTCTTTGTGGGTGTGAAACCCCAACATAAGCCCACAAAGCCCATTAAATTTCCCATGAGGTCCTAGCCTCATTCCAAGGCCATTTTTACTAAAACAGAAGTTTGATCTAATGCCAAAAAATATTCCCACATGCCTTACACCTTGAACTCTTGTGGGAATACCTACCAAAGCTACAAAAGCTTCAACATATTCTCTGTGGAAGTTAGCGTTTTTGAATGGTCCTGAGAC
>JASDQU010240854.1:21155-35486 GCA_032191745.1 Picea mariana
CATGAGGTCCTAGCCTCATTCCAAGGCCATTTTTACTAAAACAGAAGTTTGATCTAATGCCAAAAAATATTCCCACATGCCTTACACCTTGAACTCTTGTGGGAATACCTACCAAAGCTACAAAAGCTTCAACATATTCTCTGTGGAAGTTAGCGTTTTTGAATGGTCCTGAGACTAGTTTCAAATAGGCTAGTTTAGAATTTTCACTATACCTTCATTTTAGATACTCTTCAGACTGTGAATTTTTTTCCAGAATAGAGACATAAAGATGTGCCTCAGGTAAAATTTTTATATGTTGGTTCGATGTACTTTTTTAGATATGCTATGTGGAAGTTAGGGTTTCTGAATGGTTCCGAGATCAATTTCAAACATGTCAGTTTGGAATTTTCACTATAAATTTTTTTCTGGGACTCTTCATACTATGAAATTTTTACAGAACAGAGGAGACATACATAAGTACGTTAGATAAAAAATTTAGAATCAGATTTAAAAAATTGGATATTTAACATGTTGTACAAGTTCGTTCTTAGGAAGAGGCCCAAAACAACAAGCTTTGGGAAAGTTACCATTTGGAAATTGAAATTTTTGCCAGACCTGGTAAAGGAAGAAGTAGTGATTAGACATAGTGAAGGAAGAAGCAATGAATATACTTATTGAAGGAAGAAGAAATAAAAATACCCAGTGAAGACGAAAATAGCAAGCAAACTCGGTGAATGCTTGTGCATCTCAAAGATTGATGTCTATTTCTAAGTTGGTTCTTAGCGGTAGGTATTGGTGTCTCAAGTAGATTGGTTTCTATGAATATTTGTAAGAGATTGGTCTCTCTTTATAAGTTGGTGCTTAGCGATGGGTATTAGTATCACCAATAGATTGGTGTCTATGATGATCTGTAAGAGTAGGTTGGTTCCTACAAAGAATTAAAAGAGAAGTTTTGTGTTTTTCTCTCAAAAGGGTTTCCACATAAATCTTGTGTTCCATGTTTTGCAGTTAATATATCTCATATGTGAAATTGTTTTATTTTGGTTTATGAATGTTTGAAAGAGAAAAAAATCATCTTATACTAATTCACCCCCTCTCTCAGTAGAAGTGTGTGCTCAACAATATCCTCCCTTGCATGCCAAAAAATTTGACTAACTTCATATGCCCTTTGTCCCATACAAATTTCCTCTCTTTTCCTATTTACTTGACTTACAATCCACCCAAGGAGGATTGTACTCAACCCCCATGCTCACAATAACTTATGACATGTCTTTTCACACCCACCCTCTTACAAGCATTCAAATATTAATATCTATCATACTCAAGAGAAAATCAAAAGGTTCACTCAAAACATTAAAATCAGGAAAATGATTAGGATTTAAACTCATGGATAAAAACCACCTTTTTGGACCTTCTCTCTTGTGGATACTCATCCCCCCATTACTCTATCTATGTCCACCTGTAGTGGCATTATATTTATTTATCATTATTCTTTACATATTACATTGCTTGTCCCTTGGCCATATTAATTCAATATGGCTCACCAACCTAATTCAGAATTACATAATTACATTAATGATTTACGAGGATTAAAACTAGGGATGTTACATTATCGTCCCCCTTATTTTTTCACCATCCTCAGTGCACAATATCTTACAATGTTCATGCATGTACAATGGCATGCTCTCTAGCCTTTAATCAACATATAGGTTCGCCAACCTAATATCACATGGGAATTATGGCCCAAAAACATATTTACATAGGCGCTCTGGCCCCCAAAAAATAAGCATAGGCACTTTGACCCAAAACCATACATCATGATTTCACATTCCATCAGTCTAGAAACAATTCTAGCCAACGATCTCTACACAATACATTGGTCTTTCCTAATAAATATTGTGATTCCTCCATCTCTCTTCCTCTCAACCTTCCCAACCCAAGGAATGTACCTGTAACACACCTGACCCACTAAACCCTCTTAGGCTAGTGTGATTTCAATTTTCCACTTCCTTTAATCCTTATATCTTAGGTTTTCACCCTCAACGACCTTTTTCCATCGTGGAACACGTGAGGTATTCATATTATTTCTCATGTGTTTCAGGTGGTTGTAACAAATCCTGATAATTATCACCTATCTTCCCAACAATTTTGTGATAGAATGATGTGACACATACTAAAGAGTGAACATCCCTGATTAGACTACTGTAATTCACTTTACAAAACTCGTTGATGGTCGACAACGAATCAGGTTATCTCCCCATTGGGAAAGCAAGTTACATGACCCACATCTCAATCCCGATCAAGTGTCTTTACGACTTCCTTCCGACTGATCCAACGGTCTCTGGGACTCGGAAGCAACGACCCCGATCAAATAGATACCTTACCCCTCGGAGGCTGACACCTCACTCATATTCTACATGACATGTTGACATGTGTGGTCTACAACCAATATATGGTTGTGCTTATATAAGAATACCTCTCCCATAGATCATCGATTCTGGTCCACTCGAGATCTTCTGCCTGTTGTTGTTTTGGTAGTTGCGAGAGGTATTAACCTCCACGTATAATTTATGACTTAGAATAGAATATTTTGGAAGCAAGTGAACCATTAAAAAAATGTGTGGAAACCCTAGAAGACAAGTTAGCCGAGAAAAATAGATAATATTAGAATATTATCTTCCAAAAATACAAGTTGGATCCACAGGAAAAAGATAAACAAAAAATATAATTAGCAGAAATTCAGGTCGACCCAGCCAGAAAAGTCAATGGACAAATTAATATAAATAGAGGACGTGTTAGCTCATTTGTACACCTAGTTAGTGCACAAGTCTTGTGGAGAGGTGCAGTTGCAGCTGCAACTACAACTGCAAGGAGGAATAAGGGTGCATGGTCATCTCTTGGTGATATTCTTGTTAAGTATGGCACAATTTTGAGAGAGAGAGTAGTGCAATTGAAACTGTTGTAGTTGTGTATGGTACTTCTTCTGTGGATATGGAGACTCTCTCTCTTGTTTGATACCCTTGGAGAAGGAGCACTCTACTTGTCTTGAGTTGTTGTTGCAGTTAGAAACTAGGGTTTATTTGTTGGTTCTGGAGTAGGCATTCCAAAATTATTCTAAGTAAAGGTTAGTGTCCTCAAGGGTGGCATGTGTGAATCCATATGGTTGGGTGTCAATGATGTGACATTTTTTATGGTTAAATGAGCATACCAAAAATTCAACATGGTATCAGAGTTGGTTTCCTTCATAATATTCTAATTGCTAGAAGGAAGATCCTCAGTTTCCCCCATTACAAAGCTTGTTGAGCACTTACTGAACTCGCTAAGAAGGTCTCCTAAGTAGGTTGCATCGCTTCCTTGGATCATATATGAAAATTTATGAAGTTGAGATATTAGGTTTCCTCATAAAACCCTAGTTTTGCAGTGCCAGTTCCTTCATGCCAATTGCAACACTAATTATAGTGCCAATTGTAGCACCAGTTGTAGTACCAATTGCAACACCAATTGCAGTGCCAACACCAGTTGCAGTAAAGTTTATGTGAAATGTTGGGCCTAATATTTGGTTGTTCTAGTGTGCCTTACCCTAGTGCATATCCAGTTACCTTTAGATTGCAAGTTGGAGAAATTTGAAGTTTTATGGTTTGTCATTGCTTGTCGCTACTATTGAATGCTGCCAATGTCTATCGCTTCTACTGGAGGTATGCACTTCTATATGTTTAAACTATATCACTATTTTGAGTGTGATTGTGGGAGAAGGGATCTCTATTTAAAGAAAAAATCGTAGATCTAAAGGGATCTCATATCCAACACATTCAGAGGAGCAACGTACTCCAAGTTTGATTGTTTTCATATACCTCTAGTTGTTATGGAATTATTGTGACCTTATGAAAATCTAGTTGTATTTTGATCTATTGAAGTTATGATTATCATACTAACCTATGTTCAAATTTAAAGTTAGAAACTAACTTTAATCAAAGTATTAGATTGATTAAGGTTGAGACTTTAGAGTTAATTTGCACTATATTCTCTAGCTCGTATTTTTGTCTAGAAAGCATATTGTCTTAAGTACAAGGGATAGGTTGAAGAAAATACTTGTCATATTGAGTGAAGGAGACTTAGAATAAAATCAACAACACTCGTTCTTGAATATAAGACTCCAGGTTCCAGGTTTGATTAAAATAATAAGTTTCCAATTTGCACATATCAAGTTTGATAATTCTCCATTACTAGTTGTGACAAAAATCCTTGAAAGGTTCTATTATTGCTAAATACAATGAATACTTGGAAGCATGTGAGTATTTTTAGCACATAGAATTGTAGTCCAATAGTCTCCTTGAAGTGTGCCATTGATTTTGAATTTGTTGCTGCAAACTGGTTGAAGAGGAGCGTTGGGGGTTGGTTAGCTTGCAAACATCTTTTTTCAAATTAATAGACATCGACATCAAACCCAGGGTTACCAAGTACTCCATGAGTTTTTTCATACCGTTTTAAAGGCTGAGAAGAGGGTTTTGGGTAATCCATGAATTAGGTGTTGCGAACTCTCAGTTAGGTGCTCTGAACCCTTTGTTCCAGACCTATTGAAGTTTATATCTTTCACATCCTTGAAATTCAGCCTCTAAATCAATATTTTTACCCTTATTTATCTTGAGTCATGTGGCCCATCTTTTAATTGAAACAAATTTTAAAGTTTCATATGGTTTTCATGCTTATGACCAGATTTTATGATGGTTCAAAATCTATTTTAACAGAGTTTTTATCAGTCTTCCTTTCATGACAATTCTCAGTTGTTGCTCTTATACCTCTATGTTGAAGAGTGATCCGTCTCATTTATAAATGATTAGAAGAGTAGGGTGTATCATCTCTGGATAAGTCAACCTCTTTAAAACAATTTGACTATCATTAAAACCTTATTTCCCATGTACTTTGTTTTCACACACCAACGGTCGTAATAAATGACAGAAAGCAACCAAGCAATGATTATACATGTTGGCCAAGTTGGCTATTCGAAGAAGCTCCAGAACTAGAATATAAAGACATTGATCTTCCCAAAAACAATATCATTTTTGGTAAAATTTCATGTTTCATGCATTTTACACATTTTGGTGATTGCTATGATTTGTAATCCATGATTATCAGTTTGGGTGCTTTCCTTTAATCAAAATCATCAAGATTATGAAGTTTACATCATTATTGGGACACCTTATAGATTTTTGAAATGATAAAACATTGGAAAATGTGAAACGAGCTGCTACAAGAGAGTTCATAGTTCTTGAACTCACTGGCGCTGCGAACTGGTATTTATGACAATTTTTAAGAAATTAGCACACAATGGAGGATTGGTTTTCTTGTAAATTTTGAATGACAATATGGGTTCCTATGAAATTTGTTGTGGAGGAAAAAAAATGTTGTTTTTGACTTTCTGACAAAAATTCATACTGACCCACTTCGTATTTTTGGAGAAAAGAAAAAAAAAAAACATCAACTACAGGAAAGTTCGCGGCGCACACTGTCACAGGCGCTGCAAACTCTAACAGTCCGACAAATTCGAGCTATGGGAAGGTTGCAAGTTATGAAGGAATATTATAATGGTATCCTAGGATTTATTTGGACATGAGAGACATGTGTTCCATATTCAGATCAAGCAGAATGACATGTTTAAAAAGGCATTTATCACAATAGACAAGATCCCAAAAAATAGAATTTTGTTAAGTTTTTGTTGGAATGTTTTGTAACAATACTTCTAAATGGAGGAGGATCCAAGAGAGGAGAGAGCTGGAGGAGAAATTTAGTTGCTCAATCGTAATCCCGAGGGCCTGTTGTAATTAACATTTTTTCCATTAGAGAATCATGAGAGTTTTTTACCAGAATTTGTGTTCATTATTATCATTTTACCTTATCTTGCTTGAATGGAATTGCAGGAATTGAATATCAATGGTTGTTCATGAGGTAGGAGATTCATGAGCTGCAAATGATTTGTAGTAATTGCCTCCTTTCATGATCTCTTTTCTAGTAATCGTTTAATTCATTTTTGTAGAGAGGATATTTTCTTGATGATATTCTTCTTTTTTTATCTTTCTTATACCTCCATCCATAAATTATATCCCTTTTGGTCTGGTATGATCTTGAGTTCCTTTTATCTGTAGGATGTGTCGACTCCATGCCCAATGGAATGACTTTGCAGACTGTTTGCTACCCTCCTTATTTCTCTTCCTTGTTGATCCACCCTTTTAAAATTGATTTAATTTTTCAGGTTGGAATGATATGGGAGAGACCTCTGGTTTTGATATTGTCATATAACATAGATGTTTTTCCTACTGTGTAAATCATAACTTTGTTAATGTCAGTCTTTTTCCTTATCTCTTCATTGTTATCTTACGTTGATTTCAGCTAAGTGAATGATTCGTTTAGCTAGTTGCATCCTTATTTTAGTATATGCCATATTGTGATAATGCTTGCAGATATATCAGATCTTTGATCTTTGTCTTGAGGGTTTCTCATTTCGCAAATTCTTCTTCATATAGCTATCCTACTACCTGATGCAGATGATAGATATATTCCACACTTCTTATTTGATCTTCCACCCTCATTTAATATTTAAAACCATGATTTGAAGTTGTCTAAAGCTTTACTTGTTGGTATATACTTTGGGATTGCCTTCTGTGATTGACACCTTTTCAAATTTTTCCTCATCCATTTATCACCTTGATATAAAAAATTATCTATAAATTATGATGGATATTAGGCTTGCACTCATGACAAACTGAGTGTGACTCTTAGTGCTAACATTTTTGGCGTCGTTGTCAAGGACGACAATGAAAACACCTTCCCTAGGTGAAATATGATTATTAGATATAGCTTTGGATGGTGAAATGAAGCTAGAAACTTTTAGACTGCTTATCTTTCACCATGGAGACTCCACTGTTCAGAGATCTATTGGTAACTTCACTATTTTGAAATGGATAAGATCCTAGCTCAGAGGTATGCATTTTGTGACTTCTCTTGTATACCTGGATTTCCAAATCTTGTACTTGATAGATAAGTATGGGAACCTTGTCTTCCAAGGTTTGGGGAAAACGAGCATGATCATCCTGGTGAGAATTTGTTGGATTTTCATGAGTGTATGCATAGGATAAATATTAATCATGAGGATGTTCTTATTAAAATATTCAGATTTTCTTTGGAAGGAAATGCTTGTGAGTGGTGTAGAACCGTCCCTGTTGCTAGCATTCATTCATTGAAAGATTTTCATAATGCATTCAATGGTTATTGCAAACAGAGGTATTATGTTGATCTAATTTATGAGGAATGTTGTATAGAATTTGATCTTTATATAAAATATATGCCAATTTTAAAGATTAGGGTGCTAGTAGTGAAGGAATTGTTGAAGGGGTGTTTGTTCCTCAACCAGTTTCTAGTGTTTTTCAAAGTGATATACTTTTCCAGGAAATTGGAATAGAAGAAAATAATCAGACAAATGAAATTGGTAGCAGTCATGAAACCTATAATATGCAGAGACAATCCAAAATTCAGCTGGAATAACATGAAGAAATAGTTGTCCTTGATCCAAAAATAGCTAATTGGAGGATTTTATCAGCCTAAGTTATGCACCTTTTAGCTCAGAACAAAATGATAGAAAAATACTTAATGTAACAAATTTTGCACATGAGTTGTATCAGCTAGAATTTCACCATGAGCTCCATGATCCAGTAGATTTTTTAATGGATACAGTTTTTCAGAAGGCCCCTTATGTTTCGGCTTTGGATTTGATAAGAATTTTAAGTTGTAAGTATGAACTATTGATGAATTTTCTGTTGCAAAACTTATATTATTTTTATGCTTTCATATGCAATATACAAGAAACTTGTTTTACTAACCAAATGATTGCATGGCTTCACTGGAAATCTGATTATACTTAAGAAAAGAAGTTCATATGGATAAAATAATGTAGTAATGTATATAAATAAGCTTTCTATGCAAGCATTTGGTTTGCATTGAGCGTTTTTTTAGTTTCCAATAAATGGGTGCTCTCAAGGCATAGACAGAGTACATATTGCAGGGATGGAATGGATAAGGCACTGGAACTACATGTTATTGGAGCCTACAAGGAGGTATCAATCCCCTATGGAGCCAGATGTTAGCACATATAATTTTAGTCCAATAGTCTCCTTGAAGTGTGCCATTGATTTTGAATTTGGCGCTGCGAACTGGTTGAAGAGGAGCATTGGGGGTTGGTCAGCTTGAAAACATATTTGTTCACATTCACAGACATTAGGATCAATCCTAGGATTACTAGGTACTCCATGAGGTTTTTCATACCGTGTTAAAGGCTGAGAAGAGGGTTTTGGCTAATCCATGAATTAGGTGTTGTGAACTATCATTCAGGCGTTGTGGACCCTCTATTCTAGGCCTACTAAAGTTTCTATCTTTCACATCCTCGAAATTCAGCCTCTAAAATAATTTTTTTACCCTTATTTATCTTGATTCATGTGGCCCATATTTTAATTGAAACATATTTTAAAGTTTCATATGGTTTTCATGCTTATGACCAGATTTTATGATGGTTCAAAATCTGTTTTAACAGAGTTTTTATCAATCTTCCTTTCATGACAATTCTCAGTTGTTTCTCTTATCCCTCTATGTTGAAGATTTCTCAGTCTCATTTATAAATGTGTAGAAGAGTAGGGTGTATCAGCTCTGGATAAGGTAAACCTCTTTAAAATAGTTTGACTATCATTGAAACCTTATTTCCTGTGTAGTCTGTTTTCACACACCAAGTGTCATAAGAAATTACAGAAAGAATCCAATAAGTGATTATACATGTTGGCCAAGGTGGATATCAAAAGAATCTCCAGAACTAAAAGACAAAGGCATTGATATTCCCATAAACAATATCAGTTTTGGTCAAATTTCTTGTTTCATACATTTTACACATTTTGGTGATTGATATGATCTGTAAGCCATGATTATCAGTTTGGGTGCTTTCCTTTAGTCAATATCATCAAGATTATGAAGTTTACAACATTATTGGGACACCTAATAGAGTTTTGAAATGATAAAACATTGGAAAAAGTGAAACGGGCTTCTATAGGAGAGTTCGCAGCGCCTGAACTCACTAGCGTTACGAACTGATATTTATGATAGTTTTTAAGAAATTATCACACAAAAGAGGATTGTTTTACTTGTAACTTTTGAATGACAATATAGGTTCCTATGAAATTTGGTGTGGTGGAAAAACATGGTTTTTTTTACTTGCTAACAAACATTAATCCTGGCCCACTTTGTATTTTTGAAGAAAATAAAAAAACATCACCTACAGGAAAGTTCGCAGCACATGCTATCACAGGTGTTGCGAACTCTAACAATCTGACAAATTCGAGCTATGGGAAGGCTGTCAACTATGAAGGAAGGTTTGAATGGTATCCTAGGAGTTAGTTGGAGATGAGGGACATGTGTTCCATCTTCAGATCAATCAGAATGACATGTTTAAAAAGGTTGTTATAACAATAGACAAGATCCCAAAAAATAGGATTTTGTTAAGTTTTTGTTGGAATATTTTGTAACAAGACTCCTAAATCGAGGAGGATCCTATGTAGCTCCTTGGTTTTGACCTCCTTAGGGTAGATAGAGATCATTAATTATAAATGAAATGGATTTTGAGAAGAAAAGGGTTGGATTCATGATCCAGGAGAGGAGAGAGTTGGAGGAGCAGTCTAGTTGTTCAATTGTAAGTCTGAGGGCCTGTTGTAATTACCTTTTTTTCCATTAGAGATTAATGAGAGTTGTTTATCAAAATTTGTGTTCTTTATTAACATTTTACCTTGTCATATTTCTTGAATGGAATCGCATGCATTGAATATCAATGGTTGTTCATGAGGCAGGAAATTCATGAGATGCAAATGATTTGTAGTAATTGCCTCCTTTCATGATCTTTGTTCTAGTAATATTTTGAGTCATTTTTGCAGAGAGGAACTTTTCTTGATGATGTTCTTCTTTTTGTTATCTTTATTATACCTCCATCCATCAATTATATCCCTTTTGTTCTAGTATGAGCTTGAGTTCCTTTGATCTATAGGATGTTTTGACTCCATGCCCAATGGAATGACTTTGCAGATTGTTTGCTACCCTCCTTCTTGCTCTTCCTTGTTGATCCACCCTTTTAAAATTGATTTAATTTTCTAGGTTGGATTGATATGGGAGAGACCTCTGGTTTTGATATTGTCATATAACAAAGATTTTGTTCCTACTTTGTAAACCATATTTAAGACACTTTGTTAATGGAAAACAATGTTTCTCCTTATCTCTTCATTGTTATCTTACTTTGATTTCAGCTAAGTGAATGATTTGTTTAGCTGGTTGAATCCTTATTTCAGTATATGTTATATTGTGATAATGCTTGCAGATATATCAGATCTTTTCTCTTTGTCTTGAGAGGTTCTCATTTCACAGAGTCTTCTTCATATAGCTATCCTGCTACCTGATATAGATGATAGATATATTCCACACTTCTTATCTAATCTTCTTCCCTCATTTAATATTTAAAACCCTGATTTGAAGTTTTCTAAAGCCTTACTTGTTGGTCTATACTTTGGGATTGCATTCTGTGATTGACACCTTTTTTGAGTTTTCCTCATCCATTTGTCACCTTGATATAAAAAATTATATATAAATTATGATGGGTATTAGGCTTGCAATCATGGCAGTCTGAGTGTGACTCTCAGTTCTAACAAGTACTATTGATATCACAATAGACAAGATCCCAAAAAATAGGTTTTTGTTAAGTTTTTGTTGGAATATTTTGTAACAAGACTCCTAAATGGAGGAGGATCCTATGTAGCTCCTTGGTTTCGACCTCCTTAGGGTATAGAGAGATAATTCACTATAAATGAAAGGGGTTTTGAGAAGGAAAGGGTTGGATTCATGATCCAAGAGAGGAGAGAGATGGAGGAGCAGTTTAGTTGCTCAATTGTAAGCCTAAGGGCCTGTTGTAATTAGCATTTTTTCCATTAGAGATTCATGAGAGTTTTTTATCATACTTTTTTTTTATTATCATTTTACCTTGTCATCTTGATTGAATGGAATTGAAGGAATTGAAGATCAATGGTTGTTCATGAGGCAAGAGATTCATGAGCTGCAAATGATTTGTAGTAATTGCCTCATTTCATGATCTATGTTTTAGTAATATTTTAAGTCATTTTTGTAGAGAGGATACTTTCTTGATGATATTATTATTTTTGTTATATTTATTATACCTCCATCCATCAATTATATCCCTTTTGGTTTGGTATGAGCTTGAGTGCCTTTGATCTATAGGATGTGTCGACTCCATGCCCAATGGAATGACTTTGCAGATTGTTTTCTACCCTCCTTCTTTCTCTTCCTTGTTGATCCACCCTCTTAAAATTGATTTAATTTTTCAGGTTGGAATGATATGGGAGAGACCTATTGTTTTGATATTTTCGTATAATAGATATTTTGTTCTTACTTTGTAAGCCAGTTTTAAGACACTTTGTTAATGGAAATTAGTCTTTTTCCTTATCTCTTTATTGTTATCTTACTTTGATTTCAGCTAAGTGAATGATTCATTTAGTTGGTTGCATCCTTATTTCATTATATGTTATATTATGCTAATGCTTGCAGATATATCAGAGCTTTGCTCTTTGTATTAAGATGTTCTCATTTCACAAAGTCTTCTTCATATAGCTATCCTTCTATCTGATATGGATGATAGATATATTCCACACTTCTTATCTAATCTTCTACCCTCATTTAATATTAAAAACCCTGATTTGAAGTTGTCTAAAGCCTTACTTGTTGGTATATACTTTGGGATTGCATTATGTGATTGACACCTTTTTTGAGTTTTCCTCATCCATTTGTCACCTTGATATAAACAATTATATATAAATTCTGATGGGTATTGGGCTTGCACTCATGGTAGTCTGAGTGTGACTCTCAGTTCTAACAATTACTATTGATATAAATGCTTGCAAGATGAAATAACCTCTCCTCTAAGAGATACTTATTGTTTTGCTTCCAGACATGTCACCTTGGTAATATTATGATAATTACCATGAGATTGTCTTTTTTTATTGTTGTTGACATATATATGTTCTTATGAAAATGCTATTATAATTTTTGTTCTTGTTTTCTTGTTCCACACAAGTTATCATGGAGGAATGATTGATCACAACACTAGAAGAGTGTTTTTCCTATTTCTTATTATTGTATTTTTATTTTGGTTCTTGTTCCAAGAAAGTCACAAGCAATAGCTCTGAGAAGGAGCTATTGTGATTATTGTTCTCGTTCTTATTATTATAAGAGTATTATTCTTGTCTATTGTTTTTCCCTTTGTTGTCCTTGTTCCATGCAGGTCATAGGTGATAACTCTGAGGGAAGATATAGTTACGGTTGCAGGAGACAACATATTAGATGGTCTCTAGTTTGAGACATGGAGCAGACTATCTAGATAAGAAGTTTATACATGACCGTATACATTCATGTACCAAAGAAGAAGAAGACATAGAAGGGTAATTTTGCGATATACATAGTATCTCATATGGAGATTGATTGTAAGGAGCAAAAGGCTCTAAAGATGATCGAAAAAATCCCTCTAGTGAAGTTGATCACTCTTCAGATCACCAGGAAGGGTTAGTAGAGCCAGAAGGGCCTACCCAAAGTCGTTGCAGTAACCAAGAAGAGACCAAAGTGGTCCCATGAAACTTTGCAGGATGAAACATTGATAAGCCATATCATCAGGAGCAGATGGCTCTAAAGATTATACAGACTTAGAGGGAGTCAAGCTTCAGAGGGATAATGGAGACTCGTATACTTTTAGATTCATATGGAAGAGATATAAATCTTCTGAAACTGACAGACAAATTCCATGGTTTGAGAAGGCTATATCGAAGCTTCAGAGACTTCGACAAGATATGATATCTTATGGGAATATTCCCTTGCTTCAGTAGAGTTTTCTATAGTGACCGAGGAGGAGGCCAGTCAGAAGGACTAGGATACATATATTTTCCTTGGTTCTGAGACGTGAAGGGAAGTAAGTGGTCACTTCCAAGTTCATATACAAGATCAATCATGTTGCATATAAATAACCTAGAGATGTACAAATCCTAATTTGTGTCCATAGGATTCTCCCAACAAGAGGGAGAAGACTATGACGAGACACTTGCTCTAGTATATTGCTACTGACGAACAAGTAGTAGATATGTTGACCAGGCCTCTGTTAGGGACAATCTTGGAGTGGTCCAAATGTTTTTTTCTCTAGTAGTGAGAAGTGATGTGTTCCCCAATAGAGGGAAGTGATGATATCCCTAGTAGTGGGAGCTACTCCAACACATGTTGGTACTCCAATGCAGACTGGTATGCTACCCCAACGCAGGTTGGTACTCCAATGCAGGCTGGTATGCTACCTTAGCGTAGGTTGGTACTACAATTCAAGCTGGTATGATACTCTAGCACAGGTTGGTACTCCAACATAGGATGGTATGCTACCCTAACGCGGGTTGATACTCTAACACAGGCTGGTATGCTACCCCAACGCAGGTTGGTACTCCAATGCAGGCCAGTATGATACCTCAATGCAGGTTGGTACTCCAACGTAGGCTGGTATGCTACCCCAGAGAAGGTTAGTATGCTACTCCAACGTAGGATGGTATATTACCCCAACGCAGGTTGGTATGCTACTCCAACGAAGGTTGTTATGTTACTCCAGTGAAAGTGCAGAACTTCATATGACATATAGATCTATGATTGACAACAGGACAATGACCAAGGTGTGTAGAAGTGTAGAAGAAATGATGATGATCGTGCCAAGAGGAATACCTTCTTTGTTAAGAGGGAGTGTTATATTTTTTAGTCAGATTTTGTGTCAGCTGACGAGTTACTAGTTTTGTATGAACTAGATGTTAACCTATAGTGTCAGAAATGATTCCCAATTAGAGTGTCAATCGGTAGCATCAGAGGTTACTAGCTAGAGGGCCAACCAGTAGTGTTGGAGGTGTTTTCCATCTAGATGGATAATGTGCAACTATGATGGTGATACTTGGTACATGATATATTTGATCATATGATAGCATGTGTGTCTATGGTGATGCTACCTATAGACTGGTATGAAATACCATGTGAGTCTTTCCCATGCCATCTGAGATGGATGGATGTGTTTGATACCACTACATGAAGAACATCTTAGTTAATACCTCCCTAGCTAAGAGGGAGTGTTGATGTTTTGGTAGCTATGGGAGGTATTAACCTCCATGTGTAACCTATGACTTATAATAGAATATTTTGGAAGAAAGTGAACCATTAAAAATATGTGTGGAAACCCTAGAAGACAAGTCGGCCTAG
>JASDQU010240854.1:45223-57030 GCA_032191745.1 Picea mariana
GTCACCTTGGTAATATTATGATAATTACCATGAGATTGTCTTTTTTTATTGTTGTTGACATATATATGTTCTTATGAAAATGCTATTATAATTTTTGTTCTTGTTTTCTTGTTCCACACAAGTTATCATGGAGGAATGATTGATCACAACACTAGAAGAGTGTTTTTCCTATTTCTTATTATTGTATTTTTATTTTGGTTCTTGTTCCAAGAAAGTCACAAGCAATAGCTCTGAGAAGGAGCTATTGTGATTATTGTTCTCGTTCTTATTATTATAAGAGTATTATTCTTGTCTATTGTTTTTCCCTTTGTTGTCCTTGTTCCATGCAGGTCATAGGTGATAACTCTGAGGGAAGATATAGTTACGGTTGCAGGAGACAACATATTAGATGGTCTCTAGTTTGAGACATGGAGCAGACTATCTAGATAAGAAGTTTATACATGACCGTATACATTCATGTACCAAAGAAGAAGAAGACATAGAAGGGTAATTTTGCGATATACATAGTATCTCATATGGAGATTGATTGTAAGGAGCAAAAGGCTCTAAAGATGATCGAAAAAATCCCTCTAGTGAAGTTGATCACTCTTCAGATCACCAGGAAGGGTTAGTAGAGCCAGAAGGGCCTACCCAAAGTCGTTGCAGTAACCAAGAAGAGACCAAAGTGGTCCCATGAAACTTTGCAGGATGAAACATTGATAAGCCATATCATCAGGAGCAGATGGCTCTAAAGATTATACAGACTTAGAGGGAGTCAAGCTTCAGAGGGATAATGGAGACTCGTATACTTTTAGATTCATATGGAAGAGATATAAATCTTCTGAAACTGACAGACAAATTCCATGGTTTGAGAAGGCTATATCGAAGCTTCAGAGACTTCGACAAGATATGATATCTTATGGGAATATTCCCTTGCTTCAGTAGAGTTTTCTATAGTGACCGAGGAGGAGGCCAGTCAGAAGGACTAGGATACATATATTTTCCTTGGTTCTGAGACGTGAAGGGAAGTAAGTGGTCACTTCCAAGTTCATATACAAGATCAATCATGTTGCATATAAATAACCTAGAGATGTACAAATCCTAATTTGTGTCCATAGGATTCTCCCAACAAGAGGGAGAAGACTATGACGAGACACTTGCTCTAGTATATTGCTACTGACGAACAAGTAGTAGATATGTTGACCAGGCCTCTGTTAGGGACAATCTTGGAGTGGTCCAAATGTTTTTTTCTCTAGTAGTGAGAAGTGATGTGTTCCCCAATAGAGGGAAGTGATGATATCCCTAGTAGTGGGAGCTACTCCAACACATGTTGGTACTCCAATGCAGACTGGTATGCTACCCCAACGCAGGTTGGTACTCCAATGCAGGCTGGTATGCTACCTTAGCGTAGGTTGGTACTACAATTCAAGCTGGTATGATACTCTAGCACAGGTTGGTACTCCAACATAGGATGGTATGCTACCCTAACGCGGGTTGATACTCTAACACAGGCTGGTATGCTACCCCAACGCAGGTTGGTACTCCAATGCAGGCCAGTATGATACCTCAATGCAGGTTGGTACTCCAACGTAGGCTGGTATGCTACCCCAGAGAAGGTTAGTATGCTACTCCAACGTAGGATGGTATATTACCCCAACGCAGGTTGGTATGCTACTCCAACGAAGGTTGTTATGTTACTCCAGTGAAAGTGCAGAACTTCATATGACATATAGATCTATGATTGACAACAGGACAATGACCAAGGTGTGTAGAAGTGTAGAAGAAATGATGATGATCGTGCCAAGAGGAATACCTTCTTTGTTAAGAGGGAGTGTTATATTTTTTAGTCAGATTTTGTGTCAGCTGACGAGTTACTAGTTTTGTATGAACTAGATGTTAACCTATAGTGTCAGAAATGATTCCCAATTAGAGTGTCAATCGGTAGCATCAGAGGTTACTAGCTAGAGGGCCAACCAGTAGTGTTGGAGGTGTTTTCCATCTAGATGGATAATGTGCAACTATGATGGTGATACTTGGTACATGATATATTTGATCATATGATAGCATGTGTGTCTATGGTGATGCTACCTATAGACTGGTATGAAATACCATGTGAGTCTTTCCCATGCCATCTGAGATGGATGGATGTGTTTGATACCACTACATGAAGAACATCTTAGTTAATACCTCCCTAGCTAAGAGGGAGTGTTGATGTTTTGGTAGCTATGGGAGGTATTAACCTCCATGTGTAACCTATGACTTATAATAGAATATTTTGGAAGAAAGTGAACCATTAAAAATATGTGTGGAAACCCTAGAAGACAAGTCGGCCTAGTAGAATAGATAGTATTATAATATTATCTTCTAGAAATACAAGTTGGCTCCACATGAAAAAGATAAACAAAAAATATAATTACCAGAAAGTCAGGTCAGCCTAGCCAGAAAAGTCACTCGAAAGATAAATATAAATAGAGGAAGTTTTATCTCATTGTACACCCATTTAGTGCGCAAGTCTTGTGGAGAGTTACAATTGCAGCTGCAACTATAGTTGCAAGGAGGAATATGGGTGCATGGTCATCTCTTGGTCTTGGTCTCTCTCTTGGTTATTTTCTTGGTGATATTCTTGGTGATATTATTGCTAAGTATGGTGCAAGTTTGAGAGAGAGAGTAGTGAATCTGCAGTTATTGCAGTTGTGTATGTTACTTGTTCTGTAGATATGGAGACTCTCTCTCTTGTGCGCTACCCTTGGAGAAGGAGCGCTCTACTTGTCTTGAGTTTTTTTTGCAGTTAAAAACTAGGGTTTATCTGTTGGTTATGGAGTAGGATTTCCGTAATTATTCTAAGTAAAGGTTAGTGTGCTTGGGGGTGGCATATGTGAATTCCTATGGTTGGGTGACAATGATGTGACATTTTCTATGGTTAAACGAGCATACCAAAATTTCAACACTATCATCGGAAACACACCTGCTCCAAGTGAGTGCATGTATTTTCGATCAACCCTCTTTAATGAGACTCCTACAATGGATTCAATGGTCCTCAAATTGTCACATCTAATGGTTAGGGATCACTTGAAACCCCACGATTATACACTATTTAACCGAAACCCCTCTTCATATAATTTTTCTTCTTAGGATGGATCATTCCATATCCAATGGTTCTAACCCATCAACATCCACAATGATATATATACAGTCTTCGTCATCCTCGGGCTCTCGACATCGAAATATCCACATCAGGAACCCTTCCTATGCCATTTTTTGGATCTTCTCGATCATCACTCGACCGCATACTTCTCTATATGCTTATCCTTGAAGTATCCAAGAATATACAACCCGTATCTCATCCGATTGACCTCTGATAGATCAACGACTCTCAACCTCTCATGATTTTGCCATCAGAAATCCACTATGACTTCACATGTTGGACATTCCCAATGGTATCTCCATATGATATCATCGGTATAGGTGGCATCCATACGGTTCCATCTGGAACCTTCAGGTTGATGTGTCCTACCCTACACCACTGAACACAAGCATTCGAGCTTCCAAGCCCACACCACTATCAAAAAACGCCTTCATGGGGTATCTCCTTCAGAGTGAAACTTGTACGGTTTACCGATTTCTTTGCACCGAATAGACTACAATGTTTCTGGGTTCGTGCTGACAGAAATTTCCTATAGGAAATGCCAATTAACTTGGTCATGGGGCCTTCCATGGTCTACAACCCCCAATACCATCGAACTCAACTTCATAGACTTTTCCCCACGAAGTGAAAATTTTCCACATACTCAAAATTCCTTTGCAGCTCGTAGCCCGCAATGCTTTCGGGCTTGCACCCATGGAAATTTTTATTGTAAATGTAAAATCACCAAATCACAATTTCCTTCGTAGTTTGCAACCTACAACACTACTAGACCTACTACTTCCCACAATACTATTGAGCAATCCTTCTTGATCATCAATCTCCAATGAATGGTTATATTTCCTTATCCTCTCCTGATGAATGGTCGAGATTCATTCTCGATCCCTTTTGACCTTTACCTTTACCACTAGCAACTGTTGGTCCCAACTATACTCGACTTCCACATGGTAATCCTTGATTCTTCGACCCTTGTTGATGTGGCATGATGACATTTCATGATGTTGTGGCATTCTCTTCCGCATCTATCCCTCTTGAGACAACATGCTCATCTGAAAGATTGAATGGTCCATAATCACACCGACCAATGGATAATATCCCCACGACCTCCCAAACTACACGATTTTTAACAAAATTCCATGATTCACATAGATCTGACAATTGAGATCCATCTAATCCAACAAAATTTGATCACTTTGAATTTGAAGGTGCACAATAGTTATTGCAATCAGGCTCTCCTCCGTAGTATGCCAATATAACTTGTCTTAAAAAAAAATTGTAGCATGTGGCTTGCAGTCCTATCAGACTGAGCTTCACAACCTTTTCTCGGGGAGTCTATTCTTGCAAGACTGACCCCATGAACTTGATCACGTAATACTTCTTCCTACAACACACATTCTGACGAACAACCATGATTAACTCTTGATGTGATGGACGGTTCTCATCCTCGCGGACTTGCGCTCATAGAATTTTCCCGTCGAAATGAAATTTTGCCAACATTTATGATTTTTTCACAGCCCACAGCCCACGACAATGCACCCTCCCAATAGATTGGATGGTTCATATGGATTGGAAACAATGGTCCGAGATTCTCCTAGGACTGGGACATGCTCAACCCATAACCTCTTATACTCATATCGACTCCACCACAGGAGGACACTTGTCCTCTTCCATGTGTCACCTACCACATGGCAGTCTTTGATACGTATACCCTTTTCAATGTGTACCCAATGATGGGTACCCACTTGTTACTCAGTTGAAATGGAACTTACATCACCATGTGATGATGTGACATCCCTTTTCCTTATCTGGCCTTGTCGAGACAAAATGCTCATATGTGAATCCGATGATGGATGATATCCTTGTTCAATGGTTCAGATCACCACAGGCTCTTTAAACTACACAATCTTTAACCGGCCATGGGGATCAACAAATATGACAGTCCAGATATACTCTTCGTTGATCAACAATTCTTATCCTTTTCGTGCTTGCACTTGTGGGATTATTCCATCAGGGTGTCACACCACCGAGACCCTCAATATTTTCCACAACCTTCATCCCGTGAGGTTTGTGGCCTCATGCCTTTAAGCTCAAAACATCTACCAAACCTCGCAACCCGCTACCTCGCAAGCCTACCCCCACTATCTTGATCCCACGAGCTTCTTTTCCTGACCTTCGATCTTCGACAAACAGTTAGGATCAAATATTGTTCCCAACACATAGTCTAGATTTATCCTTAGCAATTTGGACTTATAAATTCCACCACTACGACCTGCCATCGTGGTTTTTCCATGGTAAAATGCCACGATGGAAATCCACATTGTCACTTCCACATCATCGACACGTGGCTCAATTTCATCATGAGATCCCTAATTTGTTGTCCTATTGGGTCATTATTCCATATTCAAATATGGATTTCATCTCCATAGCATGTACATGACTCTTTGTCGCCTGCTAAAAAACTCGATTCTTGTACTTTCCACTAACTGCACAATGAAGGGTCTGCCCTTTTCCTTCTTGTGTGAATTGTCTGTAGCCCATATAGCTTGAGTGTTATAACCCAAATATCTGATACCATATTGTAACTTTCCCAACATCCAAGCTAATCCACATTACTACAAAAATGATTTGACATATCTTTGATACCACACTGTAACACACCTAGACTACCTACCTAGGTGCATTACTGCAAGAACACTTTTAAACAACTTTGATTCAAGCCTTTAGCACACCCAAAACACCCTCTAAGGCACTACCATAAAATATTTTTCTGATACCAAGATAAATATAAATATACTGCAACATGTCTAACAAACATGCATCTAAAGCACTTGTAAAACCTGGAATAGAAACTAAAACAACAACTCATTAACAAAAAATAGTTATTGAACTCAGATTTTTTAATGCATGACAATTAGACATAAGAATGAGGAAATATAGATAGGTATTAACACTTATCTTTAGTAATAAATATGCAATCGACTGCAATGGATGGAACTTCCTCTCAGCTATAGATATGTTTCTCTAGATATCAACAACATATCACCCCCAAGTTGGGGCTATGTATCCATAAAAGATGGTGTCTTTCACTGTCCACTCACAACTCAGATAAGCCCACAACCCACTGGAATTCTCCTAAATCTATCATGATTTCCTCCAGCCCTCTTCCTCTCAACCTTCCCAACCCAAGGGATGTACCCCTTCACTTCTCTTAGTCCATTGAGTCGTACCATTCATTTATCAGGGTCTCTTTGGCATATGTGACCAGGAATCTCACAACTGAGAACTCAAGGGAAGTTGTCACTAGGAAACCTACATTGGCATTCTCCTACAATTATCTCGATTTTTCTCCACCTCTCTTCCTTTAAACATGCCCAACCCAAGGAATGCACCCTTTCACTTCTCTCAGTCCATCGGGTTGTACCATTCATTTATCAAGGTATCTTTGGTACAGGTGACCAGGAATATCACTAATGGGAACTCAAGGGAACTCATTGCCAGGAAAAATACCAAGAAAACAACAACAACAAGCTTTCCACTCCAATGTAACTCACACATGATTTAACTCTTTAGGCCTGACAACTTGGTTATTTTTCAATCCCGACAGATTGGTTCTTTCGTCTTCAACTCCATGAACACTCTAGAAATGTCCCTCCATTCTCTTCTCTCCAAACCCAATGCTCTCCCTTTATATATCCTCCCTTGCATGCTAGAAAATGTGATTGACTCCATTTGCCCTCTGTCCCATACAAATTTCCTTTCTTTTTTTGTTTTCTTTACTTACAATCCACCCAGGGAAGATTGTACTTATCCCCCATGCTCACAATAACTTCTGAGGTTTTTTCTCACACCCACCCTCTTACAAGAATTCAACTATTGGGCTCTTGCACACTCAAGGGAAAATCATAAGGTTCACTCAAAACATTGAAATCAAGAAAAGGATTGGGATTTAAACTCATGGAGAAAACCCCCTTTTTAGACCCCTCCTCTCTTGTGGATACTCAACCCCCTATTACTCTGTTTGTGTCCACCTCAATGGCGCTATCTTTATTTATCATTATTCTTTACATATTACATTGCTTGTCCCTTGGCCATATTAATTCAATACATATCACGAGCCTAATTCACAATTACACAATTACATTAACAATTTAGGAGGATTAAAATTGGGGATGTTACATTCCCCTCCCCCTTGTTTTTTTATTATCCTTAGTGCACAATACCTTATGGTGTTCATACATTTACAATGTCAGGATCTTCAAACTTTAATCAACATATATGATCTCCGACCTAATGTCACATGATAATTATGGCCCAAAAACATTTTTACATAGGCACTCTGACCCTAAATCATGCATCATGATTTCATAATCCATCATTATGGTAGCAATTCCAACCAACAGTCTCTCTACAATCCACTATATTTTCCTACAACTATCTTGATTCCTCCAATTCTATTTTTTTTAACATGCCCAACCCAAGGAATGTACCCCTTCACTGCTCTCATTCCATCAAGTTGTACCATTCTTAATGTGCCCCCTTCATTGCTCTCAGTCCATCGAGCTACATCATTTTTAAATAGGGTCTCTAGAATAGGTGACTAGGAATATCACTATTGAGGACTTCTAGAGAATTTGCAGCTAGGAAAATAAATAGGAAAACAACACGGTAGCATCTTATTTCTTCTATAGGCCTGATAACTTGCCTCTTTAATTATGCATCATATGCATACATCCAATACAAGACATGATCACCATAATTTTCAATTATTGATTTTCAAAATCTGTTCTATACAAGAAAACAAAATTTCCCAAATATGAGTTTTATATTCATAATGTTTGGCTCTTGCAGTTGTACATATAAGTCTTTTTTATGGGCTTACACCATTGCCATATCCAAGACAATTCTACCTGCAGTTTTCACAACTTTCATGCAACCAAACAAATTTTGTTAGTATTCATGCACATTATCTTTTAATTTCACATTTATAACATCTCATAAAGTGATCTCAAAATTGTATCATATCAACAATTCATTCTTTTCCAATTATTCTTCATATTAAATGGAATTCAACTATTAATCATATCAGCTGGAATGAAACTGATCTGAACCTGGGGGTGATTAGTTTCCAATATTTGTTTGATCCTGTTAGTCCTTCAAAGGGTCAGCGATAGATCGTTTTACTTGAGCGATTTGCAATTAAAGGTATAGTTGAAGTCTTTATAGGCTTGAATACAAAGTGAATAAAACCCTCTTTAGTTTCCTTATGTGTTATATGTCATGCTTTCATTTAATATTCCATGTGAGTAAATTCATGGCAAAGAAACATACAAACATAATAGACATAATAGAAATGGCACTTCCCTTGATAATGAAGTTCACCTAATGTGGGCTATGTCTCTCGTTCATACTCCAAAGCTTGACTGCTTTATTCTCCTCGTTGTAATGATGTCTCTCCTTTACAACTTGTAAGGCCAAAGTCCCTTTTCAGTGATGGCAACAAGAGATCAGAATGTGATCAGGAATGTTTACAAGCTTCACAAATTCTCATGCTCATGAGGCATCCATGATGTTGGCATGGATATCATTCCCACATACTCAATACAGAAAAAGAGGAAGAATAAAATACGATCCCCATCATCATGGAGTCATAGAGTGCCTTAGATATGCTTCTTAGATCCAAGCATATATGCAGCCCATACAAACATCCTGAAACTACGAGATTTATAACTGCTTCGTTGGCCACTTATTATCCAAGTGCCACAAATTCTCTGTCACATATAGATGATTGGTTTTATGTGTAAGAAGAGAAGAAGGAAATAAATAGAAGGAATAAGTTGATCTTGTTGCCTTTTTGTAGCCTTTCCATGCTCCTTCAGCCATGTAACAAGCATACTATGTTACAACATTTAATGAGAAAACATCATAATAAAAAGCATGCTTACATTGGCTGTTTCAGAATTTATCATGTTGATCGGAGTCTCTGCTGCCAAAATGGACCTCGCCATTGGATTCGCATCGTCGAATTACCCAAAAAAGATTGTCAAATTGTCTCCATCGGACACAGGCACCTTCAGGCCTCCTCTGACCATCTGCCTCGATCTGTGTGAAACTCTGTGAAATTAATGCATTGAAACCCTACATATAAATCTGTGCATGTAAGAATTCATATGGAATGGTGCGCTCCTCTCTTTCGAAACTCTGCAGCATTTGATTTATATTCTAACTGACCGATGGACTAACCAAGTCTGAACAGTTAGTAGAGTTGGTTGGCGGTCTAAGTTTGGGGCACTTGTTAGGAAAGAGGTCCGGGGTTCGAATCCTGACCTCTCGCTTTTGGACACACTGTTACATCGTTAATATTTTCTCGGTTCTGTTTATGGTTACATGGGTGGAAGGTTCTGCTATGGGTGGGGTTCCGGTGGCTGGAACCCTACCCCAATATTTTTTTAACAATCTGGTTCCTAACCCTCATTGGGCATTTGTCTGTTGCCATGTGGCAACCCATGATTGGGCCATGTGGCAGCCATCCATTGGCCCACCTCATACAATCATCTGCCTATGTGTCCCTACCATGTGTCATTCGGTGACTGGCACCAAGTGTCAATCTGTGAGAGGACCACGTGGTTTCTCCTGGGTGGTGCCATGTGGCATCACCCGGGAGTGCCACATGTCACATTTTTACTGGTCCATTTGGTGCCCCAAAGTTCCAAATCATCGTGCCACGTGGAACGCTATCATTGGGCCACGTCAGCATGCTGACATCACTGTCGTTGTGCCTGCCACGTCCTGTATAGATGCGACGTCACCTGCCATGTGGCTGTATGGATGCCACCTTAGCTGCCACATTAGCCTGACACGTCACCATACGGTATGCATAATCACCTTCCACGTGTTTATACAGTTTCGAATTCATCTGCATGGTCTTCCACATGGTTGTATGGACTGCCATGTGGCACATTTTTACTGGTCCACGAAATGACCCGAAAATGTCAAAAATGAGTGACATGTAGAATCCTCTGGTGTTGCCATGTCATCATACTGATGTCATCATGACACATGTCGCATCCTACGTGTGCCATGTATGTTGTATGGATGATGATGTCATATGTGTTGATGTTGACATCAACAGTACGAATGTTGACTCATCCCTTGCTAACTGGGCTAGGTTGACCAAAAATTTGACTACGAATAACTTTCGATCCATAACTCCATTTGATGAGCCATTTGCATCATTGAAAATCTTGTGATTCTCTCTTCACGATGATGTTGGTATTCCTAAGCTTTGAGGACTCTTAATTTTTCCCCTTTCTCATTTGTCGAGGCCATTCTGAGCCTCCTGGGACACTTCTAAAACTTCTGTGATGTTCCCTAGATCCTTTCAGATCACGCCTCCTAACTGAAAGGAATTTTGTTCCCCAAAAGTATTTACATTATAAGTATCATTTCCATTGGACTTACAATAAGAAAACCCATACCCAAACTACCTCACAAGGCCTAACAATATCAACATGTGTAAGAAAAGAAGTGATATCAACAATTATCAGTTTTACACAACATTTGATTTAAAAATATGGACACTCTCAACTAACTCAAGGATTTTACCAATTCATTCAGTCATTATGCTGAACAAGTCCTCTTTACCAAGTTGTCCTCTTTCTGTTAGTTGTTTTCCTCCTCATGGCGGATTTCCCTGCAGCACTTCCTGACTGGTTGTCTCCCTCGGAGGTGTCTTCTTGGTCTTCTTGTTCCTCTTTGGATGTAGATATAGATGCAAGGCCCAACAAGTGGCCTCATTATGTCCATCTCTACTGCAATGGCAGCAGTAGCCTTTCTCCTTCAAAGGTGTGTTTCCCCTGCTCCTTTCTGCGTGTGGAGAGAGATCTTCTATCCTCATATTTTTCCTGGTTTCCATAACCTTCCTACACAAGGATTTTCTCTTCCAACACTAGGACACTGCGTGGTTATTCAATCCACAAAAAGTGCATGGTCTTTGATGCCACAAGCTCTGTTTTATATTATTAACATGCTTATAATCAAATGGAATTTTAGAGTTTCAATATTTCTTATACCTCGGTGAGTTTCCTCTGGAGTCATACTAGAAAGAAGAGTTGGCCTCAGCTCTTTCATTGTGTTGCTCATATCTCCCTAGAGATATCTCGAATCCTTGATCATGAGAAGTTGTGCTCTCAGCCTACACTGAATCAATTCCATCTCCTGATGAACTGTTGACTTCTGGAGACTCAATGATTGTCATGGGGTCTCCTTCTTGAATGGTTTTGGAGCTTTCTCCAACATCCTTTGGGAAATAATCGATTCCAGCATATTGAGGCCAAACCATTGCCTCTATGGGATCCACAATACCTTGGCCATTGGCTCTAAGGCATCCTCCTTCGTATCCAGTTTTTCTCATCAAATTTAAGTCGATGTAAGAAGCATGTTCTTCAAGGAATTTAAAAGAGTCATCAACATTAATCAAGAAAGGAACTACACATGGTTTATTTACTTCCATCTCAATATGGGACTCTTTATCTTCTTCTCGGGATGTGTCCAGTTGTTCCTGGTGAGAAGGATCAGTGGATGATGCTTCTAGGAATCCTCCTTGGTTTCTGGATGCTTGGATGTCATCTTCACTTACTTGAAAAAGTGTGCATGCATTTTCACTGTCATGCTCGAACCCATAACTGGT
>JASDQU010240854.1:57227-69606 GCA_032191745.1 Picea mariana
GTCACCTTGGTAATATTATGATAATTACCATGAGATTGTCTTTTTTTATTGTTGTTGACATATATATGTTCTTATGAAAATGCTATTATAATTTTTGTTCTTGTTTTCTTGTTCCACACAAGTTATCATGGAGGAATGATTGATCACAACACTAGAAGAGTGTTTTTCCTATTTCTTATTATTGTATTTTTATTTTGGTTCTTGTTCCAAGAAAGTCACAAGCAATAGCTCTGAGAAGGAGCTATTGTGATTATTGTTCTCGTTCTTATTATTATAAGAGTATTATTCTTGTCTATTGTTTTTCCCTTTGTTGTCCTTGTTCCATGCAGGTCATAGGTGATAACTCTGAGGGAAGATATAGTTACGGTTGCAGGAGACAACATATTAGATGGTCTCTAGTTTGAGACATGGAGCAGACTATCTAGATAAGAAGTTTATACATGACCGTATACATTCATGTACCAAAGAAGAAGAAGACATAGAAGGGTAATTTTGCGATATACATAGTATCTCATATGGAGATTGATTGTAAGGAGCAAAAGGCTCTAAAGATGATCGAAAAAATCCCTCTAGTGAAGTTGATCACTCTTCAGATCACCAGGAAGGGTTAGTAGAGCCAGAAGGGCCTACCCAAAGTCGTTGCAGTAACCAAGAAGAGACCAAAGTGGTCCCATGAAACTTTGCAGGATGAAACATTGATAAGCCATATCATCAGGAGCAGATGGCTCTAAAGATTATACAGACTTAGAGGGAGTCAAGCTTCAGAGGGATAATGGAGACTCGTATACTTTTAGATTCATATGGAAGAGATATAAATCTT
The DNA here is from genome assembly GCA_032191745.1 of Picea mariana. Lineage (NCBI taxonomy): Eukaryota > Viridiplantae > Streptophyta > Pinopsida > Pinales > Pinaceae > Picea > Picea mariana. Next base: position 58,048 of record JASDQU010240854.1, read on the forward strand.
CTGAAACTGACAGACAAATTCCATGGTTTGAGAAGGCTATATCGAAGCTTCAGAGACTTCGACAAGATATGATATCTTATGGGAATATTCCCTTGCTTCAGTAGAGTTTTCTATAGTGACCGAGGAGGAGGCCAGTCAGAAGGACTAGGATACATATATTTTCCTTGGTTCTGAGACGTGAAGGGAAGTAAGTGGTCACTTCCAAGTTCATATACAAGATCAATCATGTTGCATATAAATAACCTAGAGATGTACAAATCCTAATTTGTGTCCATAGGATTCTCCCAACAAGAGGGAGAAGACTATGACGAGACACTTGCTCTAGTATATTGCTACTGACGAACAAGTAGTAGATATGTTGACCAGGCCTCTGTTAGGGACAATCTTGGAGTGGTCCAAATGTTTTTTTCTCTAGTAGTGAGAAGTGATGTGTTCCCCAATAGAGGGAAGTGATGATATCCCTAGTAGTGGGAGCTACTCCAACACATGTTGGTACTCCAATGCAGACTGGTATGCTACCCCAACGCAGGTTGGTACTCCAATGCAGGCTGGTATGCTACCTTAGCGTAGGTTGGTACTACAATTCAAGCTGGTATGATACTCTAGCACAGGTTGGTACTCCAACATAGGATGGTATGCTACCCTAACGCGGGTTGATACTCTAACACAGGCTGGTATGCTACCCCAACGCAGGTTGGTACTCCAATGCAGGCCAGTATGATACCTCAATGCAGGTTGGTACTCCAACGTAGGCTGGTATGCTACCCCAGAGAAGGTTAGTATGCTACTCCAACGTAGGATGGTATATTACCCCAACGCAGGTTGGTATGCTACTCCAACGAAGGTTGTTATGTTACTCCAGTGAAAGTGCAGAACTTCATATGACATATAGATCTATGATTGACAACAGGACAATGACCAAGGTGTGTAGAAGTGTAGAAGAAATGATGATGATCGTGCCAAGAGGAATACCTTCTTTGTTAAGAGGGAGTGTTATATTTTTTAGTCAGATTTTGTGTCAGCTGACGAGTTACTAGTTTTGTATGAACTAGATGTTAACCTATAGTGTCAGAAATGATTCCCAATTAGAGTGTCAATCGGTAGCATCAGAGGTTACTAGCTAGAGGGCCAACCAGTAGTGTTGGAGGTGTTTTCCATCTAGATGGATAATGTGCAACTATGATGGTGATACTTGGTACATGATATATTTGATCATATGATAGCATGTGTGTCTATGGTGATGCTACCTATAGACTGGTATGAAATACCATGTGAGTCTTTCCCATGCCATCTGAGATGGATGGATGTGTTTGATACCACTACATGAAGAACATCTTAGTTAATACCTCCCTAGCTAAGAGGGAGTGTTGATGTTTTGGTAGCTATGGGAGGTATTAACCTCCATGTGTAACCTATGACTTATAATAGAATATTTTGGAAGAAAGTGAACCATTAAAAATATGTGTGGAAACCCTAGAAGACAAGTCGGCCTAGCGGAATAGATAGTATTATAATATTATCTTCTAGAAATATAAGTTGGCTCCACATGAAAAAGATAAACAAAAAATATAATTACCAGAAAGTCAGGTCAGCCTAGCCAGAAAAGTCACTGGAAAGATAAATATAAATAGAGGAAGTTTTATCTCATTGTACACCCATTTAGTGCGCAAGTCTTGTGGAGAGTTACAATTGCAGCTGCAACTACAATTGCAAGGAGGAATATGGGTGCATGGTCATCTCTTGGTTTTGGTCTCTCTCTTGGTTATTTTCTTGGTGATATTCTTAGTGATATTATTGCTAAGTATGGTGCAAGTTTGAGAGAGAGAGTAGTGAATTTGTAGCTATTGCAGTTGTGTATGTTACTTGTTCTGTAGATATAGAGACTCTCTCTCTTGTGCGCTACCCTTGGAGAAGGAGCGCTCTACTTGTCTTGAGTTTTTTTTGCAATTAAAAACTAGGGTTTATCTGTTGGTTATGGAGTAGGCTTTCCGTAATTATTCTAAGTAAAGGTTAGTGTGCTCGGGGGTGGCATATGTGAATTCCTATGGTTGGGTGACAATGATGTGACATTTTCTATGGTTAAACGAGCATACCAAAATTTCAACACTATCATCGGAAACACACCCGCTCCAAGTGAGTGCATGTATTTTCAATCAACCCTCTCTAATGAGACTCCTGCAATGGATTCGATGGTCCTCAAATTGTCACATCTAATGGTTAGGGGTCACTTGAAACCCCACGATTATACACTATTTAACCGAAACCACTCTTCATATAAGTTTTTTTCTTAGAATGGATCATTCCATATCCAATGGTTCTAACCCATCAACATCCACAATGATATATCTATAGTCTTCGTCATCCTTGGGCTCTTGAAATTGGAATATCCACATCGGGAACCCTTTCTATGCCATTTTTTGGATCTTCTCGATCATCATTCGACTGCATACTTCTCTATATGCTTATCCTCGAAGTATCCAAGCATATACAACCCATATCTCATCCGATTGACCTTTGATAGATCAATGACTCTCAACCTCTCACGATTTTTCCATCAGAAATCCACTGTGACTTCACATGTTGGACATTCCCAATGGTATCTCCATATGATATCGTCGGTATAGGTGGCATCCATACGGTTCCATCTGGAACCTTCAGGTTGATGTGTCCTACCCTACACCACCGAACACAAGCATTCGAGCTTCCAAGCCTACACCACTATCGAAAAATGCCTTCATGGGGTATCTCCTTCAGAGTGATACTTGTACGGTTTACGGATTTCTCTGCACCGAACAGACTAAAATGTTTTTGGGTTCGTGATGACAGAAATTTCCTATAGGAAATGCCAATTAACTTGGTCATGGGGCCTTCCATGGTCTACAACCCCCAATACCATCGAACTCAACTTCATAGACTTTTCCCCACGGAGTGAAAATTTTCCACATACCCAAAATTCCTTTGCAACTCGTAGCCCACAATGCTTTCAGGCTTGCACCCATGGAAATTTTTATTGTAAATGTAAACTCACCAAATCACAATTTCCTTCCTAGTTTGCAACCTACAACACTACTAGACCTACTACTTCCCACAATACTATTGAGCAATCCTTCTTGATCGTCAATCTCCAATGAATGGCTATATTTCCTTCTCCTCTCTTGATGAATGGTCGAGATTCATTCTCGATCCCTTTTGACCTTTACCTTTACCACTAGCAATTGTTGGTCCCAACTATACTCGGCTTCCACATGGTAATCCTTGATTCTTCGACCCTTGTTGATCTGGCATGATGACATTTCATGATGTTGTGGCATTCTCTTCTGCATCTAGCCCTTCTGAGACAACATGCTCATCTGAAAGATCGAATGGTCTATAATCACACCGACCAATGGATAATATCCCCATGACCTCCCAAACTACACGATATTTAACAAAATTCCATGATTCACATAGATCTGACAATTGAGATCCATCTAATCCAACAAAATTTGATAACTTTGAATTTGAAGGTGCAAAATAGTTATTGCAATCAGTCTCTCCTCCGTAGTATGCCAATATAGCTTGCCTTAAAAAAAAATTGTAGCGTGTGGCTTGCAGTCCTATCAGACTGAGCTTCACAACCTTTTCTCGGGGAGTCTATTCTTGCAAGCCTAACCCCATGAACTTGATCACGTAATACTTCTTCCTACAACACACATTCTGACGAACAACCATGATTAACTCTTGATGTGATGGATGGTTCTCATCCTCGTGGGCTTGCACTCATAGAATTTTCCCGTCAAAATGAAATTTTGCTAACATTTATGATTTTTTCATAGCCCACAGCCCACGACAATGCACCCTCCCAATAGATTGGATGGTTCGGATGGATTGGAAACAATGGTCCAATATTCTCCTGGGATTGGGACATGCTCAACCCATAATCTCTTATACTCATATCGACTCCACCACGGGAGGACACTTGTCCTCTTCCACGTGTCACCTACCACATGGAAGTCTTTGATACGTATACCCTTTTAAATGTGTACCCAATGATGGGTATCCACTTGTCACTCAGTTGAAAAGGAACTTACATCACTATGTGATGATGTGACATCCCTTTTCCTTATCTGGACTTGTCGAGACAACATGCTCATATGTGAATCCAATGATGGATGATATCCTTGTTCAATGGTTCAGATCACCGCAGGCTCTTTAAACTACACAATCTTTAACTGGCCATGGGGATAGACAAATATGATAGTTCAGATATACTCTTCATTGATCAACAGTTCTTATCCTTTTCGTGCTTGCACTTGTGGGATTATTCCATCACGGTGTCACACCACTGAGACCCTCAATATTTTCCACAACCTTCATCTCGTGAGGTTTGTGGCCTCATGCCTTTAAGCTCAAAACATCTACCAAACCTCGCAGCCCGCTACCTCGCAAGCCTACCCCCACTAACTTGATCCCACGAGCTTCTTCTCCTGACCTTCGATCTTTGACAAATAGTTAGGATCAAATATTGTTCCCAACACACAGTCTAGATTTATCCTTAGCAATTTGGACTTATAAATTCCACCATTGCAACCTGCCATCGTGGTTTTTCCATGGTAAAATGCCACAATGGAAATCCACGTTGTCACTTCCACATCATCGACACGTGGCTCAATTTCATCATGAGATCCCTAATTTGTTGTCCTATTGGGTCATTATTCCATATTCAAATATGGATTTCCCATAGCATGTACATGACTCTTTGTCGCCCGCTAAAAAACTCGATTCTTGTACTTTCCACTGACTGCACAATGAAGGGTCTGCCCTTTTCCTTCTTGTGTCAATTGTCTATAGCCCATATAGCTTGAGTGTTATAACCCAAATATCTGATACCATATTGTAACTTTCCCAATGTCCAAGCTAAGCCACATTACTACAAAAATGATTTGTCATATCTTTGATACCACACTGTAAGACACCTAGACTACCTACCTAGGTGCATTACTGCAAGAACACTTTTAAACAACTTTGATTCAAGCCTTTAGCACACCCAAAACACCCTCTAAGGCACTACCATAAAATATTTTTCTGATACCAAGATAAATATAAATATACTGCAACATGTCTAACAAACATGCATCTAAAGCACTTGTAAAACCTGGAATAGAAACTAAAACAACAACTCATTAACAAAAAATAGCTATTGAACTTATATTTTTTAATGCATGACAATTAGACATAAGAATGAGGAAATATAGACAGGTATTAACACTTATCTTTAGTAATAAATATGCAATCGACTGCAATGGATGGAACTTCCTCTCAGCTATAGATATGTTTCTCTAGATATCAACATCATATCACCCCAAAGTTGGGGCTATGTATCCACGAAAGATGGTGTCTTTCATTCCACTCACAACTCAGATAAGCCCACAACCCACTGGAATTCTCCTAAATCTATCATGATTTCCTCCAGCCCTCTTCCTCTCAACCTTCCCAACCCAAGGGATGTACCCCTTCACTTCTCTTAGTCCATCGAGTCATACCATTCATTTATCAGGGTCTCTTTGGCATATGTGACCAGGAATATCACAACTAAGAACTCAAGGGAAGTTGTCGCTAGGAAACCTACATTGGCATTCTCCTACAATTATCTCGATTTTTCTCCACCTCTCTTCCTTTCAACATGCCCAACTCAAGGAATGCACCCTTTCACTTCTCTCAGTCCATCAGGTTGTACCATTCATTTATCAAGGTATCTTTGGTGCAAGTGACCAGGAATATCACTATTGGGAACTCAAGGGAACTCGTTGCTAGGAAAAATACCAAGAAAACAACAACAACAAGCTTTTCACTCCAATGTAACTCACACGTGATTTAACTCTTTAGGCCTAACAACTTGGTTATTTTTCAATCCCGACAGATTGGTTCTTTCATCTTCAACTCCATGAACACTCTAGAAATGTCCCTCCATTCTCTGCTCTCCAAACCCAATGCTCTCCCTTTCTATATCCTCCCTTGCATGCTAGAAAATGTGATTGACTCCATCTGCCCTCTGTCCCATACAAATTTCCTCTCTTTTTTTGTTTTCTTTACTTACAATCCACCCAGGGAGGATTGTACTTATCCCCCATGCTCACAATAACTTCAGAGGTTTTTTCTCACACCCACCCTCTTACAAGCATTCAAATATTGGGCTCTTGCACACTCAAGGGAAAATCATAAGGTTCACTCAAAACATTGAAATCAAGAAAAGGATTGGGATTTAAACTCATGGAGAAAACCCCCTTTTTAGACCCCTCCTCTCATGTGGATACTCAACCCCCTTTTTAGACCCCTCCTCTCTTGTGGATACTCAACCCCCTATTACTCTGTTTGTGTCCACCTCAATGGCGCTATCTTTATTTATCATTATTATTTACATATTACATTGCTTGGCCCTTGGCCATATTAATTCAATACATATCACGAGGCTAATTCACAATTACACAATTACATTAACAATTTAGGAGAATTAAAATTGGGGATGTTACATTCCCCTCCCCCTTATTTTTTCATTGTCCTTAGTGCACAATACCTTATGGTGTTCATACATTTACAATGTCAGGATCTTCGAACTTTAATCAACATATAGGATCTCCGGCCTAATGTCATGCGATAATTATGGCCCAAAAACATATTTACATAGGCACTCTGACCCTAAATCATGCATCATGATTTCATAATCCATCATTATGGTAGCAGTTCCAACCAACAATCTCTCCACAATCCACTATATTTTCCTACAACTATCTTGATTCCTCCAATTCTCTTTTTTTTAACATGCCCAACCCAAGGAATGTACCCCTTCACTGATCTCATTCCATCAGGTTGTACCATTCTTAATGTGCCTCGTTCATTGCTCTCATTCCATCGAGCTACATCATTTTTAAATAGGGTCTCTAGAATAGGTGACTAGGAATATCACTATCGAGGACTTCTAGGGAATTTGCAGCTAGGAAAGTAACTAGGAAAACAACACGGTAGCATCTTATTTCTTCTATAGTCCTGATATATTGCCTCTTTAATTATGCATCATATGCATACATCCAATACAAGACATGATCACCATAATTTTCAATTATTGATTTTCAAAATCTATTTTATACAAGAAAACAAAATTTCCCAAATATGAGTTTTATGTTCATAATGTTTGGCTCTTGCAGTTGTACATATAAGTCTTCTTTATGGGCTTACACCATTGCCATATCCAAGACCATTCTACCTGCAATTTTCACAACTTTCATGCAACCAAACAAATTTTGTTAGTATTCATGCACATTATCTTTTAATTGCACATTTATAACATCTCATGAAGTGATCTCAAAATTGTATCATATCAACAATTCATTCTTTTCCAATTATTATTCATATTAAATGGAATTCAACTATTAATCATATCAGCTGGAATGAAACTGATCTGAACCCGGGGGTGATTAGTTTCCAATATTTGTTTGATCCTGTTAGTCCTTCAAAGGGTCAGCGATAGATCATTTTACTTGAGCGATTTGCAATTAAAGGTATAGTTGAAGTCTTTATAGGCTTGAATCCAAAGTGAATAAAACCATATTTAGTTTCCTTATGTGTTATATGTCATGCTTGCATTTAATATTCTATGTGCGTAAATTCATGGAAAAGAAACATACAAACATAATAGACATAATAGAAATGGCACTTCCCTTGATAATGAAGTTCACCTGATGTGGGCTACGTCTCTGGGTCATACTCCAAAGCTTGACTACTTTATTCTCCTCATTGTAATGATGTCTCTCCTTTACAACTTGTAAGGCCAAAGTTCATTTTCAGTGACGGCAACAAGAGCTCAGAATGTGATCAGGAATGTTTACAAGCTTCACAAGTTCTTATGCTCATGAGGCATCCATGATGTTGGCATGGATATCATTCCCACATACTCAATACAGAAAAAGAGGAAGAATAAAATATGATCCCCATCATCATGGAGTCATAGAGTGCCTTAGATATGCTTCTCAGATCCAAGCATATATGCAGCCCATACAAATATCCTGAAACTACGAGATTTATAACTACTTCGTTGGCCACTTATTATCCAAGTGCCACAAATTCTCTGTCACATATAGATGATTGGTTTTATGTGTAAGAAGAGAAGAAGGAAATAAATAGAAGGAATAAGTTGATATTGTTGCCTTGTTGTAGCCTCTCCATGCTCCTTCAGCCATGTAACAAGCATACTATGTTACAACATTTAATGAGAAAACATCATAATAAAAAGCATGCTTACATTGGCTCTTTCAGAATTTATCATGTTGATCGGAGTCTCTGCTGCTGAAATGGACCTCGCCATTGGATTCACGTCATCGAATTACCCAAAAATGATTGTCAAATTGTCTCCATCGGACAAAGGCACCTTCAGGCCTCCTCTGACCATCTGCCTCGATCTATGTGAAACTCTGTGAAATTAATGCATTGAAACCCTACATATAAATCTGTGCATGTAAGAATTCATATGGAATGGTGCACTCCTCTCTTTCGAAACTCTGCAGCAGTTGATTTATATGCTAACTGACCGATGGACTAACCAAGTCCGAACAATTAGCGGAGTTGGTTGGCGGTCTAAGTTTGGGGCACTTGTTAGGAAAGAGGTCCGGGGTTAGAATCCTAACCTCTCACTTTTGGACACACTGTTACATCGTTAATATTTTCTCGGTTCTATTTATGGTTACATGGGTGGAAGGTTCCGCTATTGGTTGGGTTCCGATGGATGGAACCCTACCCCAATATTTTTTTAACAATCTGGTTCCTAACCCTCATTGGGCATTTTTCTGTTTCCATGTGGCAACCCATGGTTGGGCCATGTGGCGGCCATCCATTGGCCCACCTCATACAGTCATCTGCCTATGTGTCCCTACCATGTGTCGTTCGGTGAATGGTGCCAAGTGTTAATCTGTGAGAGGACCACGTGGCTACTCCTGGGTGGTGCCATGTGGCATCACCTGGGAGTGCCACATGTCACATTTTTACTGGTCCATTTGGTGCCCCAAAGTTCCAAATCATCATGCCACGTGGCACGCTATCATTGGGCCACGTCAGCATGCTGACGTCACTATCGTTGTGCCTGCCACGTCTTGTACAGATGCGACGTCACCTGCCATGTGGCTGTACGGATGCCACCTTAGCTGCCGCATTAGCCTGACACGTCACCATATGGTATGCATAGTCACCTTCCACGTGTCTATATGGTTTCCAAGTCATCTGCACGTTCTTCCACATGGTTGTATGGACTGCCACATGGCACATTTTTACTAGTCCACGAAATGACCCGAAAATGTCAAAAATGAGTGACATGTGGCAGCCTCTGGTGTTGCCATGTTGTCATACTGATGTCATCATGACACATGTCACATCCTACGTGTACCATGTATGTTGTATGGATGATGATGTCATATGTGTTGATGTTGACATCAATAGTATGAATGTTGACTTATCCCCTACTGACTGGGCTAGGTTGACCAAAAAATTGACTGCGAATAACTTTCGATCTGTAACTCCATTTGATGAGCCATTTGCATCGTTGAAAATCTTGTGATGCTCTCTTCACGATGATGTTGGTATCCCTGAGCTTTGAGGACTCTTAATTTTTCCCCTTTCTCATTTGTCGAGGCCATTCTGAGCCTCCTGGGACACTTCTAAAACTTTTGTGATGTTCCCTAGATCCTTTCGGATCACGCCTCCTAAATAAAAGGAATTTTGTTCCCCAAAAGTATTTACATTATAAGTTTCATTTCCATTGGACTTACAATAAGAAAACCCATACCCAAACTACCTCACAAGGCCTAACAATATCAACATGTGTAAGAAAAGAAGTGATATCAACAATTATCACTTTTACTCAATACCCTTCTATGGGGTCTGAAACAGAACATGTGATTTACAAATATGGCCACTCTCAACTAACTCAAGGATTTTACCAATTCATTCAGTCATTATGCCGAACAAGTCCTCTTTACCAAGTTGTCCTCTTTCTGTTAGTTGGTTTCCTCCTCGTGGTGGATTTCCCTGCAGCACTGCCTGACTGGTTGTCTCCCTCAGAGGTGTCTTCCTGGTCTTCTTGTTCCTCTTTGGACGTAGATCTAGATGAAAGGCCCAACAGGTGGCCTCATTATGTCCATCTCTACTACAATGGCTGCAGTAGCCTTTCTCCTTCAAAGGTGTGTTTCCCCTGCTCCTTTTTGCGTGTGGAGAGAGATCTTCTATCCTCATATTTTTCCTGGTTTCCATAACCTTCCTACACAAGGATTTTCTCTTCCAACACTAGGACACTGCGTGGTTATTCAATCCACAAAAGTGCATGGTCTTTGATGCTACAAGCTCTGTTTTATATTATTAACATGCTTATAATCAAATGGAATTTTAGAGTTTCAATATTTCTTATACCTCGGTGAGTTTCCTTTGGAGTCAGACTAGCAAGAAGAGTTGGCCTCAACTCTTTCATTGTGTTGCTCATATCTCCCTGGAGATATCTCGAATCCTTGATCATGAGAAGTTGTGCTCTCAGCCTACACTGAATCAATTCCATCTCCTGATGAACTGTTGACTTCTGGAGACTCCATGATTGTCATGGGGTCTCCTTCCTGAATGGTTTTGGAGCTTTCTCCAACATCCTTTGGGAAATAATTGATTCCGGCATATCGAGGCCAAACCATTGCCTCTATGGGATCCACAATACCTTGGCCATTGGCTCCAAGGAATCCTCCTTTGTATCCCATTTTTCTCATCAAATTTAAGTCGATGTAAGAAGCATGTTCTTCAAGGAATTTAAAAGAGTCATCAACATTAATCAAGAAAGGAACTACACATGGTTTATTTACTTCCATCCCAATATGGGACTCTTTATCTTCTTCTCGGGATGTGTCCAGTTGTTCCTGGTGAGAAGGATCAGTGGATGATGCTTCTAGGAATCCTCCTTGGTTTCTGGATGCTTGGATGTCATCTTCACTTACTTGAAAAAGTGTGCATGCATTTTCACTGTCATGCTCGAACCCATAACTGGTGAAGTTTACATGGTCACAAAATGGTCTTATCACCATCTCATTCGTAGAGCCTTCCCCTATATACATCTTCATGGCTTGTAGTTTCTCTTTCAACCTTTGGTTCTCTTCCTCTGCAACATGCAACAATGTCTTCAATCCAGCGTTCTCTTCTTGAAGGATTTGGTTGAGCTCTTGAAGCTCATCGAACCACAACTGTTTTTGCGATCTCACCATTCTCATCTTCAACACCTGCAATCGGTATCAAGCCTGCTCTGATACCACTTGATCTGAACCTGGGGGTGATTAGTTTCCAATATTTGTTTGATCTTATCACTCCTTCAAAGGGTCAACTATAGATCATTTTACTTGAGCGATTTGAAATTAAAGGTATAGTTGAAGTCTTTATAGGCTTGAATCCAAAGTGAATAAAAACCTCTTTAGTTTCTTTATGTGTTATATGTCATGCTTGCATTTAATATTCTATGTGCATAAATTCATGGAAAAGAAACATAAGAACATAATACACATAATAGAT
>JASDQU010240854.1:79101-92133 GCA_032191745.1 Picea mariana
TAATTTTAGTGTTGATTAATGCTAGTTTTGCAAAGTCAAGGATATGATGCACTTGTAGCCTGGATTGATCTAGTTCAATTTTCAGTTCTAGTCCTCTTATTTTGAGACATCATTTGTCTGTGTATGAGTCAAATTACATCTTAGACTTTTAAGTCTAATTTTGGTCCAAACCCTTGCAGGGTTTGAAGAGATAAACTTGGTTGTAACTCATATTGATATCAATAGAATTATTTGTTGATTTCTTCTCATTTATGAGACTTATTGTGTGTTGATTTTTCATATTTATGTATTCTTTCATTTGCTTCCTCAACTATTTTACAAATTTATTTTGCAAGCATAAGATCTAAGAATCTATTTCTTGAGGTCAGTTTGAGATTTTTGACAGGATATAAGCCCAAGGTGATAATCTTGTTTATCTTGTCATGCCCCATATAATAATAATAATTATTATTATTATTATTATCCTAAAGTGGTCATAATAAGTACTTATATAAATAAATAATGAAAAAATGGGTCACAATACGTACTTATTATTGATATATGGGTAATGAAGAAAATTGAAAAATAAGTAACGACAATTATGGAGAAACCCTAAAAAGCAAATAAAGAATTAAAGTGGATCCTAGGGATCAAGTTATTGGATTCTATAACCCAAAGGGGTTGTATCCAATGGGGGAAAGAGAGGAGTTTTTTACCATTGGGTAAGGTTCAATTCCTATGAGGGCCTAACTTGAAGCCATGGGGGCACCTTGAGGGAGTGGTTGAACGTGTAGTTGCACCCAGATATATTATATTAAATGATATTGTGACCCATGCACACATAAGTGGATCAAATCCCACCCCCATGTCCTTTAATTTTAAAAATTCCCTGAGGTGTAGGATAGTCAGTGACAGAGTGTGTTGTTAAGGCACTCCGTGATGTTAAAGTCATCGGTTCGAAACCTGCGGGGACAAAAAAACCATCCATGTTAAGGGTTGGTGTGGCTTAGGTCGGGTGCGATCCCTGGGTGATTTTGACAGCTTAGATGCCCATGAGTCATGGTTTCTCAAGACACGGGCTAGTCCCATAGGTCACGGACAAACTAGCAAAAAACAAAAAAGTTATTGGATTCTATGAGGGGAAGTAAGGAGAAAATGGGACATCTCTCTATTTGGTTGGTCTATAGAAAGGACCAGGCTTAAGATTGTTGGCTAAGTATTCAATTGAGGGCTCGAGGGTGACCTACTACTAAATATTAAAGTAGCAAGGTCTATGGTTGGGTGTAGAGTCATTCCCCACCTTTTGTTGTGGTTGTTAGGTCAATAATCAAGGTATGGCTACATTCCTCAAGTCATCAAGTTACAGGTAAGATGGGTTCTTCACCACATGTAAGTTCCTAACCTCTCACTACTCCTCTCAATAAGAATTTTAATGAAGAATCAATGGTTATTAGGATTATTTTGTTGAAATATTGTAACTTCGAAGAATATTCTACCTCAGAGAGAGTTGAATAATATTATTATATTATATTTAATTAGGACCTATTGTGCCTTAGTAAAATTCATCCCTATTGATCCTTGATAGTTAATTGTAAACTAAGAGGGTAAAGTGACAGGTCGGCCCAGACCTAATTATAGGCTGACCTTGATAGTTAATTGTAAATTAAGAGGGTAAAGTGATAGTTCAGCCCAGACCTAATTATAGGCTGGCCAGAACACTATTTATAAGAGAGGTCAGTGCCTCATTTGGATACATACACTCAGCTCTGCAATGTGCAAGTCTTGGAGGAGAACCTACTCCAACTAGGGGTGACGTCAATGAGGGTTTTTGGTCTATCTCATGGTATTTCTTGGTCAAGTGGTGTGCTACTCTTCCTAGTGAAGGAGTAGAGGAGGATCTTCTATTCAGTCTTTGGTCTATCTATATTGAGGAATTTTTGTTGGGTTTTCTTCCCCATGAGGGTTTCCCAGGATAATCTGTGTGTCTCTATTGTTTTTGTGATTTCCTCTCTTTCTGTGATCTTATGTATACAGCTAATGTGCTAAATGATTGTAATAATAAATAAAAACCATAACTGCTAGATGTATAAGTAATACTTCTACATGCTATTAGAGCAGGCTTGAAAGAGACCAACTCACAATCCATTTTTCAGTATTACAATTGTTGTAGAATTAGGGTTTCTTCATAAACCCTAAGTGTGAAGTTTTCCTTGTTTTAGGAGGACGTTGGAGAAAGTAACCACACCTAAGAACTCTCCCTAGGAGGGTGCATCTAGTCCCTGGATCAAAATTCTGAAAATTGAAGTTTGAGAAAATAGGGTTTCCTCATAAAACCCTAGGTTGCAGTTTCAGTTGCAGTACCAGTTGCAGTTGCAATTGCAGTATCAGTTGTAGTTGCATTGTCAGTTCCTTCATGCTAGTTCCTTCATGTCAGTTCCTTCATGCCAGTTGCAACATGTTTTGCAGTGAAAGTTTTTGTGAAGTGTTGGGACTGTTTTTTATTGTCCTAGTGTGCCTTACCCTAGAAAATCTCCAGCTAACTTTAAGTTACAAGTTAAATCACATTTGAAGTTTTAAAGGTTCGTTATTGCTTGTCGTTGTTGTCGGATGGTGCCACTACCTGCCAATATTGTTAGAGGTATGTACTTACATATGTTCAAACTGTATCATTATTCTAAAGGGTATTTTTAGGAGAAAGGATCTTTTGTCTAAACAACAATCGTAGATCCAGAAGGATCTCAGATCCAGCACATTCAGAGAAACAATGCACCCTAGGTTTGATTAATTTGATATGCATCTATTTTTTATGGCATTATTGTAATCTTATGAATATCTGAGTTGCATATTGATCTGTTGAAGTTATCATACTAACCATTGGTCAAAATTAAAGTCAAAGTATTAGATTGATTAAAGTTGAGATTATAGAGTGTATTCCCTAACTCAGATTTATGTCAAGATAGCATATTGTCTTAGTACATAGGATAGGTTGAATAAAGTACTTGTCATCTTGAGTGAAGGAGACTCGAAAGAAAAACAACACACTCATTCTTGAGGACAAGACTCTAGGTTCTAGGTTTGATTGATTAAATTGATAAGATTCAAATTTACACATATTAAGTTTGATAACTGCTAAACATTCTAGATGTGATAGCAATCTTTCAAAAGTTTTATTATTGAATACTTGGTAGCATGTGAGCATTATTGAGATAAATGCTTACTGTAATCATTTACTAGATATAACTAACATCTCCTCCAAAAGAAACTCCTTGTTTTGTTTCCAGGTTACCATGGAGGAACGATTGATCACAACACTAGAAGAGTGTTTCTCTCATTCCTTATTATTGTATTTCTTACTTTTTACCCTTGTTTCAGACAGGTCACAAGTGATATCTCTAAAGGAGATACTATTACGATTGTTCTCGCTATTGTTTTATTATTATTTTAAAGAGTATTATTAGTGTCTGTTTTTTTCTTGTTACGAGCATGTCACAGGTGATAACCTTGAGAAATATATAGTGATGGTTGCAGGAGGAAACATATTAGATGAGACATGGAATAGACTATCCAATTTGTATACATGACCATATACATCCATGTACCAAAGAATATTGTAAGAAGAATATTTTCGTTGAATTTGAAATGAAGGACCTAGGCCCGATGCACTATTTCTTAGGCCTTGAAGTACGACAGATCCCAGAAGAGATTTCCCTTAGTCAAGGAAAGTAAGTTGTGGAAATTCTGAAGAGATTCAACATGATGGATTGTAGAACCATGTCCACTCCTATGGAGACAAATCTAAATTTATTGGCTAATACAGACAGATGATTGGTTTGTTGATGTATCTGACAAATACCAGACCAAATATATGCTTCGTTGTGAACACCTTGAGTCAGTATCTGGTGGATCCCAGACGTGTTCACCTGGTAGCTGCAAAGCATGTGATGAGATACCTTAAGGATAGAAAAAGCACTTCAGGATGTTTTTTTAGCTTGGGGTTAGCCATGACTTCATGGAAAAGTAGGAAGCAGACTAGTATTTCTCTCAGCACAGCAAAAGTGAAGTACATTGCAACATGTTCTACCAGTTGTGAAGCCATATGGATTCAAAAGTTGTTGACAAGTCTATTCAATCTAAAGATGGAAACTATCATGATTCTATGTGATAACCAAAGTTACATAAAGATGACAAAGAACCTAGTGTTCCATGATAAGACAAAAAACATAGAGATCTGGTATCACTACATTCGTGACATGGTGCAGAAGGGAGTTGTAAAGATCCAATATGTTGTCACAGATGAGCAGTTTGCAAATGTGTTGACTAAGCCTCTGTCTCATTTAAAGTTTGAGTACTTCTAAGACAAGCTTGGTGTAGTCTGAAATGACCTCCCTCGAAAGGGGGACTGATGATGATGATACTATGGTATCCTGACCAACAGTGGGTAGCTTAGTTAGGATTTTGTATCCTAGGGGACTGATCATCCTTGGGTAGATCTCGAAGGTCCGGTAAGAACAGCCTGTCAGAGTACATGTGCATGTATATGTGAACTGTGGTCAGTAGTGGTAGCTCAATTAGGATTCTATATCCTAGGAAATCTTATGATTCTTGGGCAGATCCCAAAGGTCTGGTAAGGACAGCCTGTTAGAGTACCACAAATGTTGTTGATGCACCTGCCTCATTATGTTGCCACATATAGATGTTGATGTTCTAGATTCATGCTATTGATGATGATGATGTCATTACAGCTTCATGTTATTGATGATGTTGATGTTCCAACTTCATGTTGTTGATGATGATGATGTTACTCCAGCTCTGCATTGCAAATGATGATGATGTTCAGTTTCTACTGATGTTGATGATGAGAAAAACTTTTGATGACCTATAGATATGACCGGCATTGTTCTCGATGTTGATGATGATGTCCCCTCCTCTTGACGATGTATTGAGTCCAGTCAGTTGTTATTAATGTTGTCAGTGGAATACCCTTCTTGTTAAGGGGGAGTGTTGCAATATCGTAGCTTAGAACAATATTCTACCTGAGAGAGAGTTGAATAATATTATTATATTATATTTAATTAGGCCCTATTGTGCCTTAGTAAAAGTCAACCCTATTGTGCCTTACAATTAATTATAAATTAAAAGGGTAAAGTGACAGGCCTTCCCAGACCTAATTATAGGTTGGCCAGACCATTATTTTAAATTTGAAAAATTATTATTTTAAATTTGAAAATTTATTATTTTAAATTTGAAAATTTACATATTAAAATAAAATTATCTGTGTTATTATTATTAATCATTTTAACCATGTTATTATAATAATATTTAATTGTAATTGAATATTTTATAAATTAAATTCTATGACATGTGTATTGATTATTTATATATTAAAAACTAATCAGACAATTATATCTTTTGTATCGAGCTTACTAAACATAGTAAAAATGTGCATAATATTTTTTTGGAAAAATATTGTTTTTGAAAATAATAAAAACATCACATCACCTTCTTTACATTCAATTAAAAAAATAGTAATATGATATTTAAAAATAGTTGTATGATATTCAAAATTTTAGAAAAAAACATTTTTATAATAAATTGTTTGAAAACATTAAAAAAAAATTGTTTCATTCAACTAATTAAAAAACTTAAAATCACATAGAAAAACTAATAATACAAATTCATGTACTATATATGAATTATTACCTTCAAATACAATAATATCATTATTTAAAAATATAAACAAAGTAATTTACTTTAATTAATTATATATATACTTATAACACAAAATATATTTACAAATGAAAATTTGATATATATATATATATATATATATTTACAACACAAAATATTTACCCTTCCTCCAGCACCAACAGCTTCCTCTTGTAATCCACTGGCTGTAGGTAGGGGCAGCTTGTTTACAAATGAAGAAAAATAAAACTAAAAATTACACATTTTTCCTCCATCATATTCAAATATAAAATCATATTATAAAACTAAAAATTGCAAATTTCTCTTTCTCCATATTCAAACATAAAATCATATTATAAAAAAATATATATTTTGTTTGATTTTTTTTATTTTTTAAAACATTTAATTTGATTTAATCAAATACATTATATATAATAAAAAATACATTATATATAATAAAAAATACATTCAAATAAAATACAAATAAAAATATTAACCTTTATATCACTGAAACATTAACTTGATCAACGAAAAAAAATACAAACATAATTAATAAAACAATATAATATAAAAAAAAATTAAATATTAATCTTTATATATCACTATTAACTTAATTAACAAAACAATATAAACATAATTAATAAAACAATACAATATTAATCTTTATATATCACTGAAACATTAACTTAATCAACAAAACAATACAAACATAATTAATAAAACAATACAATATAAAAAACAAATATTGTGTATAAACTTCTTTATTTATTTAAAAAAAAGTTACATCATACTTATCCAATACAAATTACACACAATCAAAATGAAAATATAAACATGTATCATCTCCTATACATTACTTAGATATATTCAAATAAAAAACTTATATGATGAGAAACAAAACAAAACAAAAGCAAATGAAAACTAAATGAAACCAAAATTTGTGAATTTTTCATTTCAAATTACAAAAATCACATTGTGAAAAGACATATTTTATTTGACTTTTTTAATTGTTTAAATTCACATATTTTATTTGATTTTTTTAAATTGACATGTATCATCTCTTATACATTACTTAGATATATTCAAATAAAAAATTTATATGATGAGAAACAAAATAAAATAAACCAAAATTTGTGAATTTTTCATTTCAAAGTACAAAAATCACATTGTGAAAATACATATTTTATTTGATTTTTTTTTTAAA
Source organism: Picea mariana (assembly GCA_032191745.1). Classification (NCBI taxonomy): domain Eukaryota; kingdom Viridiplantae; phylum Streptophyta; class Pinopsida; order Pinales; family Pinaceae; genus Picea; species Picea mariana. Next base: position 85,970 of record JASDQU010240854.1, read on the forward strand.
TTGACATGTATCATCTCCTATACATTACTTAGATATATTCAAATAAAAAACTTATATGATGAAAAACAAAACAAAATAAAAGCAAATGAAAAAATAAATGAAATCAAAATTTGTGAATTTTTCATTTCAAATTACAAAAATCACATTGTGAAAAGACATATTTTATTTAATTTTTTTAATTGTTTAAATTGACATATTTTATTTTATTTTTTTAATGGTTTAAATTAACCTTATTATTTTGAAAAGATAAATACATTAAATGAAAAAAATGCATATTTATAAATACATATATTTTATTCATATACAAACATAATATTATCATTACAATAAAATAATACATATATAATCAAATTTAAATGAAACTAAATTATCCTATAATAACAATATAAAAACTACATTACAACTGTTTTGCAAGGGTAAAATTCTCACATGGAAAAACCTAATAAAATAGGAATTATGTGGTCATGTGTTTTGCCATGTGCTTGCAAAATGAAGAGATTTTGGAACACCTCCTAAACTCCTATCCATTTTCCTCATCTCTTTGGGATCAATACGCCCTTCTCTTTCGTACAACTCACCATCAAAGAAACAACCTTTCAACAACTATAGAACATAATGATCCTCATCATTCTCTAATCCCATTCTCAATCGATCCTGACAACTCCTTCTTGGCTTCCTTCTCTATGAAATATGGAAAGAGCGTAACCATCACATCTTCAAAAATTAATACATGGAGACCGACTAACTCTGGCACAAAATAAAAAATAATATCATATAAATGATTGTGGTTGCCTCATGGTCACCTCAGGATTGGGATTGATCCCCCCAGTAGCTTTCCATTCTCTGTGATCTCGATAAAAACCCCTATTCTACACCCCCAATCAACCAATTACCCTCTCTTGGTACTTACCCCTGTCTCTTGGTCTCCTCTCTCAGTTGGCTTTCTAAAACTCAATTTTGGTGGCACCTCTAAAGGCAACCTAGGCCCAACAAGCTTTGGAGGAGATTTTCACAACAATATAGGGCAAGTCATGAGAATATATGCCAACAACATTGGCATCGACAAAACAAATGCGATGAAGCTACATGTGTTGGAAGCAAGTCTCAACATAGCCATCAAATAAGGCCATCAAATGCATATTATTGAAGGGCACTCCCAGCTCATCATCCACATGCTCAGGAAACTACAATGTGGATATCCCCTAAGAAAAATCACTACTAGTTGAAGACTTTCCAACACCCTTGAGTGTATCCAATCTCTCCTCTCCAAGGTAGGATCAATCATCCCCTCACATGTTAAGCAGTCTGCTAATAAAATTGCATACAGACTCGCTAATGAGGGTATACTCAGAGAGAAAAATCCATTGGATGTGACCTTAAATCCTCTCTCTCAATCCTCCATCCATTTTGATTGTCTCACTCTTTCCTAGTCAAATCACCCCCCCCCCTCGCGCATCAGGTGATAGGAAAGTGTTCAGTCGTGGGCCGCCACTTGTCACCCACAATTGTCGGCACCTGCTACCAACTAGGGAACCTTCATAAACTCTCCACATGCAAAAGTATACCACCACCTCTGTGCCCTTCATGAATTCCTCTGCTCGACATCACTCTGCCACTGAATTCAATCTGATGACACTCCCTTGGTACATCCAGATCCTTTGGCTCATCCTTAACACAACTCAAGCTCCAGAAGCTCCTTCACTTTCAATAATGATGTGTATGGCCCTGGACAAGGCTCATTTTCGACTTGGATTTCAATTTTGGAAACGAGGTGGTCTCTCTTTAATCTTCCCCCCGATGCCTTCTTCTTGGTCTCTCTCACTCATCTTTCTTTTGATCCCTCTATAACTATTCTCTCCCTTGCCACCTTTCGAACCCTGCTTTCCCCTCCAGCATAGTGTTCAATGGTTTATTCTTGTCCCAGTTGCATCCATAGCTCTAGATACTTCCTCTTGCAGCTCTAGAGGAAGCTCTTCCTGTCGTTCCAGAGGTAATTCGGGTTTGAGGCTCATCACTGTGGTTGAGGACTTGATTGAACCCTATCAAGCCCACACCCCACTAGAGATCAGAGCCGAAATAGAAGTAAATGAAGAAGACGTCAGATTCCTTAGACATTTTATTCTGGATGATGAAGTGATGTACTCAATGGGTTCGTGGATTCTTGATCTGGGCACCACACAGGATCGTGAATCCCAATACTTGAAAACCATAAAGATTTACTGGCATGTCAAGATGTTGATGGGTTGATTCTTGGTCAAGCAACACAAGTCACACTAGGAGATCTCAATGAACATGGACAATGTGAAGTTATAGATTAAACTGGTGGATCATAAAAATAACATGTTAGCAAACATGTCGGATGGTCTAGACTTGACCAACTTGGACTTTCCTGAACCTCAAGTGCCTGTAGCTAAGGAATTCCCTCCAATTGATTAATTTCTCATGTTTTTTATTTTACTTAACATGTTGTTTAGTCTCTCAGATGGGGTGCTTGTCAGCTCACATGATTGTGAGGGGGGCACAATCGAGGAGGTGCCTTTCCTGAGAAACCAAAAAGTTATGGGATTCCAATCGCATCCCACACCTGTCACTCTGGAATCTGATCTGGACTACACCTGTATTCACATCAAGGTCCTTTAATGTGTTAGAATATTGGATGTGCTTGTTTAACCATAGACAATATAGCAATATTGTCACCCAACCATAGGCACTAAAGCCACCCCTGAGTACCTTGACATTAACAGAGAGAATAATTACGGTAGCAAATCAATAGCCAACCAAGGCTAATGCACCAAGAAAGAGGTAATCAATACTGATCAAAGAGTCCAACCCAGAAAGACTGAAACTAGACTTCAGAACTGGTGGCAACACCTTTTCCAGGACTTGCGCAAAAAACTGCCCAACTGCAGTGTGCACAAGTGTATTTCTGTGATTCTCGTAATTGTGTCTAAAGTGAAGACTAGCCTCTTGTATTTATAATTCCTATGCTAGACTGTCAGGGCTGACTTCTCATTCTGGGTGATAATTAATTAATATTAATTATCTCCTTTAGCCGACATCTCTTCTAGGGTTATATTCAATTATTTTCTTGCTTACGAAATATTCTAATCTTGTCAAAGGTCACAATGGAGGTTAATACCTCCCGCAGTGACCATAATATCAACACTCCCTCCTAGCTAGGGAGGTATAACTGATAATGGTCTTGAGCACAAACAAACCATTCAACTTGTAGCATCATTATAGCCATGCCGACTAATTAAATCATGAGCACCATCATTATTATCCAACTGGATAATCTCCATGATAGCTAGTACAATGTCAACTGATAGAACAAAACTGTGTATATCCATAGTAGTACACAACTACTCAATCTGTGACACATAGTCAGAAATAGTGGAACATATCCACCACAGTAGAATACCTCTACTGTCTGGAGACATGCAATCTCCATAGTAATCGTATCAACTAATATCAACCCGCACAGAAACAATGTTATGATATAAAATGAGTCATCTGGGCCATTCTTCCACTCACATCTTGGAGATCTGGAAGAGCATCTGCCCTTAGAGTAGAACATCAATGATGGGCTATTTGGACTATTCTTCTCAAGCAAGGAAGAATAATTGTCCTGATTTCTGAGCCTAGACCATTCACCTATCCGGGCCATTCTTCCAGCACTAAACAAAGTGCAACCTGGAGAGAATGAGCCTTCCCTAGGGAATGCTTGTCCCTGATTTCTGAACCTGGACCATTCACCTATTTGGGCCATTCCTCCTGCACTAAACAAAGTGAAACCTAGAGAGAATGAATCTGCCCTAGGGAATGACTATCCAGACCATTTCCTAAGGAAATAATTGTGTTGGTCCTTAACCAAGCTTTGAGGAACACTTGGTCATAATTGACCGTTTTGGACTTTGACACCCTGTCAAAGATGGAGCATCAGGCGAAGCAGATATCACAAGATCTCGGTCCACTTTGGGCCTTTTTTAGGGTTTTGGGTTAAAGTAATGGGTATGGGATGTCGGCCCATGGGTTTACCCATGTTTAGGCCTATTTTGTAAAGTATAAATAAGTAGCTAGGCAATGTAAGAGAGGCCAATAAGAGAATAATCTAAGTGCTAGTAAAGGTTGTGTGTATACTGTGTGACTGACTTGCAGAGCTGAGTGCAAGTGCTGTAAGTGCTGAGTGCACGGATTGTGAGAAGGATCTGTTCTAGATCTACTCGGGGAAGGAGGATCTGGCGAGGTGCACATAGATCTCCTATCCTATGCAGAGTACAAGTTTAAGCTCTGTGTTGTAATCAAATTGACCAAAGATAATAAAGAAGAGAAGACTTTGTGAACATAGCCCCAAGGTGGGGGTGAACCACGGTAAACCTGTGTGTTGTGCTTGGTGCTTCGATCTAATGTATTTGTCTCTTTCCATGTGTTGTGCTTTGATATGATTATGCTATGTGCTTTGTTATGATATACTTAGATAGATTTACCTTGCTTTGTGCTTCTTAGATGTATGGAAGTATGTCTGACATATATGTAAGTGTTGAGTGCTAGACCTATATTGTTGTTGCTAAGTGCTAACTTAACCTAGATCTAAGTGAATGTTGCGGTGCTCTGTGCCATATGCGGAGTGCCATGAGGGTTAAATATTGATGAATGATCTATGCTAAAGTGTTTGCTAAGTTTTAGAATCACATATTTGTGTCCCAGCTAAGGTTGCAGACACATGAGTCCTGCAACCACCCCTGCCTCTACCTCGGGTGAGACTTCATCTGCTTCGTAGGTGTTGTCAAAAGGTTCAGTAGTTAGGGTTTTGTTGGTGCGTTGTTGAAGCGTTGAACCTCGGGTCTGCCCCTGTGCCAACAAATGGTTCTGTTGCTAAGGCCACTCGGACTAAGTTTAAGACGACCCTAACACCAAACGACTTTGACTTCTTAATCGTTGCGCTGATGCTTCACTAGAGATCGCAGAAAAGTAAGAAGTGAAGCAGGAGGAGGTATTCAGCCAAATCAAGGGTGAACTTCAAGAAGTGCAGCAGGCACTCCAGTCCAGCTGAGCAGTTTCTACAATGATGAGCCCACTCAACTACACTAGATCATCGATACAACCGAAGCTCGCCTTCGACGAGCTTAAGAAGACACAGCGCAAGCCACACAGGCTTTGACACAAGTACATATTAGGACCATACAATGTACCTTTTTGACCACACTTTTTGCTACCCTTACACCTTGTTTTACTCACATTATCACCTTACCCTATCTTTCCAAATGTATATAACTCTCTTCTCTTTACTATATGTTTAATTCATTTTGCATATAATTTTACATTACTCTCGTACCTAACCATTGATCAGAAAGGTATAAGTGCTGAAACAGTTCGAACTGCGGATTAGCATTGAGGCCTGTTGCTGAAACACCGTGTGGCTGAAACAGTCTGTGGACTACGATGCTGAAACAACAACCCACATAGAAGAAGCTGTTACACTCTTCATGGTCTACAATGCTGAAACAACAACTCATACAGAAGAAGCTGTTACACAGTCCGTGGTCAATGATGTTGAAACAAAAACTCACACAGAAGAAGCTGTCACATAGTCTGTGGTCAATGATGTTGAAACAACAACTCACATAGATTGACCACAACAGCCGCACCTTGAGCTAGCATTAACCATCGCTGCTTCCTGAGACCAAGTTGCTGAAACAGTCAGAACGCAAATCCCGTGGCTGAAACAGCCCGCGATTTGCGATGCTGAAACAACATACAACAACAGTAACAAGAAGACAAATAAAGAAGATGTTACTCCAGCCGCAACAACAACACCTCACTCAGCACTTGTAATAGCATTTTGTTGTGGGAGACTAGGATATCCTATTCCAGTTTAGAAAGTCGATCTGACTAAGAATAGGACTCAAATGTACACCTGTAATTTGTTGATAAAATTGTATCGAAGGGATTCTCCTCTTTAAATAAGAGGAAATCATCATTAGAGATCATCTTCTTTTTGCTAAGAAATGATTTTGCAGAGAGGGACGTGTTTCACTTCAGATTGTAATGTAACACAATTGACAGATGAATAAAAGATTGTTTTGAGCATTTTCCTCTAGTTCCTTTCGTTTCAGGGGAATCTTGTGAGAAGGGAGGGCCCACCTTCTTCACAAGATTCACCC
>JASDQU010240855.1:73209-90273 GCA_032191745.1 Picea mariana
TAGGACCCGCCATTCACTCGAGGTTGTCTCTTACTGGCTATTTGAAGAGAAGAAACAAAAGGCCTTGGTAGGTTGTTTGAGGGGAAGAAATATAGGGAATTACCTATTAATGAAATTGTAGTGATCAATGAGTGAAACAACATAGATTCTTTATTTAAACCATTTTGAGTATCTTGTGTACTTGAGATTAGACCCATAACTCTTTGTGTTATAGGGGCTATTGTCCCTTCCCTTGGTTCCCACGTCAAACAAGAAAGTGCACACGTGAGTTTTCAAAGGCCATAGTCGTAAAGGACATCTAACACTATTTGGTGTTGCAATGTAGCAATATGGTCAGTTTCATGCTCACACTCTCTCCACTCAATGGAACCCATGGTCTTTGCATAATCAAAATACAATTTATGAGACAATGGTACGGTTGTCTACTTGTGACTACGCTAAAGCCAACCAATGAGTGTGCACACAACCTTCTAATGGAATCTAATATGCACTAAAGACCCATCTTAAACCTCGATCTATCAAGCACTGAGAGGGATCAAATTTCTTAATGTGTAAATTTTTTATCATTACATTCAATGTCAAGTATTAATTCCTTCATTTTTTATCATCACATTCCATGTCAACTATTAATTCCTTCATTTTTTATCATCACATTCCATGTCAAGTATTAATTCCTTCATATTAAATGATAAATAAAAATTACACCTTAAGAAATTTGATCCATGTGGGTGTTTGATAGATCTAGGTTTAAGATGAATCTACTTTAATATTTGAGATATTATCATATACATATGTATGTACATAGTTTTTTATTTTTTTATTCTACTTTATTTTGTTGTCATGTAACATTATTACATTACTTAAGTGACAACATCTCTTATAGAGTACCTCCTCTGAGTTCCAACATCCAAAAAAAATTTAAAAATAAAATGGATAGAAATAATAAACTTGAGGTGAAGAGTTAGATTGTCTTCTAAAATTTGACACTCCCGGAATCCATGCTTGAAGTTTTAGGGTCAAAATGGCTTCTTCACAATTTGGCAATTTTTTAATATAAAAAGGAAAAAATGAATTGTTTTTACCATATTTATTTTTTTAATGTAAAAACCTATATTTAGTCCTTATTCGTATGGATTTTGGCTCAAACTTTATATTGTTCATTTTAACCTCTCAAGTTCACTTGAGAGTTTGCAAGAGTGAAGCCACATTAATTTGGTGTTTTCTTAGCACCAACCTTCTTGCGAATTTGAGGTAATGGTTTTAAGCTAACATCTAGTGATATGTCTCTTGCCTTGGATTTTGCATTACTTTNTACCTGACCCTGGCATAAAGGTCAACCCTATGTAGTATGCTTGAATTCCTCCTATATTGATGGTTTGTATCATTGATCTATTTTGGGATCAATTGTTTGACAGAAGCCATTCTTGTGTCATCCTTGGGAAAATTATAACATATGTTAGCCATTCTTTAGTTGTCTTGACCATCCATGTTGACCTTTTGTGTATCAAGTTCTTCTTAGTTCATCATCACATCTAATTCTATTATCTCGTGTTAGTGTGGAAGGGTTAATCATTTCCTTCTCATTGGTGGGTCTTCTCCCATTGACTGTGACACATTTCTCTAGGAGATATACTTAAAGGATTAGTAGCACCCTAATACTTATTTTCATAATTGGTAGGTCACCTTGTGTTTAGCAGATGGCATTCATCATTTTTCACTGACTGAGTAGTTTTCTTCATGTTCAATAGTAAGACCTTTATTCACATAGTGGAATTTGTCGTGTGTCTAAGAAGTATGTAATGCCAAAGATGCTAAACAACATGTATAACTGCCAATGCCAACTACTATGCATGCATGTACCTCAACTTAAATTTGACAAACCCTTTTCTCATATAATAGATCACATGTTCCTATCATGATCCATCTTCTTGAACCAATACCATCCTAATGGTTGATTCAAGTGATGTTAAGTATAGTAGGAAGTCCCTACTAGAATCTAGAGGACTAAGTAATGGGGCTGACACATAGGCCTTTTTCAAAACCTGGAATGACCCTTTCTATATATTCTATGCTCTCTTATGTTTTGTTCATTTTTATAATATTATGTCCTCACTAAACAAACTAATTTTCAAATTTTGCAATAAATAATGATAAAGCACCTAGCTTAAAGAGGAATGACCCTTTCTACATATTCTATGTTCTCTTATGTTTTGTTCATATTTATAATAGTATGTCCTCACTAAACAAACTAATTTTCAAAATTAGCAATACATAATGATAAAGCACCCAACTTAAAGAAATGATAATGCAGAATGTTTTATTGATTTCAATAACAAATCTTAACTAATTTATACATCTCTTTGCAAACAAGTGCAAAAATTTATTCAAGGGACAGATATGAAGATTTCAAAGCACCCAACTTAAAGAAATGATAGTGCAGATTGTTTTATTGATTTCAATCCTAGTAATTTATTATCAAAATTACCCAGAATTTCAAGCCTAGTAATTTATTATCATATATTTGAGTGGAATGCCTCTAAGGGAATTCCATTTGATATTTAACAAAATGTTTAGCTTGATAATTGCAAACTTTGGAGTGTTTATTTTGCATTCGAATTCATTCTTAGAGTAGTTTTCATGCGTGTTGATTAACCCATTTATGTAAATGGGTAAGAACAAATTTAGTAGTGGTTACTTCTATTTGAAGTTGGAAATGCTACAAAAGGATAACCATGTCCTCTTCCTTAATTCTTTATGTATTTGGTAGTTAGAAAATAAATATTCAAAGAAAAACAAATGGATGGGGTTGTGTTGGTTAATCACAACATTCTTGGAAATGTAAAATGCTTAAGAGGTACAGGTTGGGCATTTTCCTACCTACAAACCCATCTTGTTTTTGCATGGGGTTTCTAGCTATGGGGTATTGTAGTACCCATGTTTCCTCCAGCTTGTAATTAATCATTAATTAAAATTTCCATGCTATGGCATGTGAACAATGTAAATGTATTTTTGTTTAGATTTCCAACGACTGACTATGGGGGTGAATCCTTGAAGTATTGGGCATGATATCACTAGAGGAAAGAGCGAGGGAACAATAGAGAGGGTTCATTATGTCAAAATGACACAAATTCTCTTGGTTAAAATAATAACCCTCATCCCAATCCCAAGGACAAATCAGTTAATGAAAGAAGGAATGGTGGTTGAATAATCAACTACTCCCATAAATGGAAGCATGGAGGGTCTGGCTAAGGAGACATGAAGTTGTCAGCCCGAAGTACCACAGAGGGAAGTTTTTCCTATAGGCCTAGACTGACCCGAGTTTTCCTCTGACAAAAGGAAACACACCGGGAGAGGGAATGCGTGATCCGGATATGCAGAAGAAAAGAGGAAGAGTGTGCGAGTCTCTCAAGATGAGAATAAGAACTTGAAGCTTGATAAGATATTCTGGTTACTAAAGAGAACAAGAGAAAGGATCTATAAGGAATTGTAGAAAACATGACCTGAGTAGAATATCATGAGCTTGATGCTGAGGGAGCATCTGATAAAACTCATAGAGACTGTGACAGAGAAAGAACCTATGAGAAACTGCAAAGGCTCTCTAGTGATATCATGGCTTGGCACGGGGGTGGCCAGAGTGCTAAGAATGAAGGCATCTGAGCCTATGGTTGGGTGGAAAGGCGAACACCCACAGTCAGTTGGTCGGTGATCGATTGTAATAAATAAGTATTTTGTTTACCCAATGCACTTGAATTTAAATGCATGATTTGAATATTTGTAATTGTGATAAATTGTGCCTTGCATGAAATTGATGGTAATAACATTTATTGTTCTTTTGTATACTGTTGCATTTGAATGATTGTAAGATGATGGGTTCTGCCTCTGGATTGGTTGAGAAATCCTTAAGGCATTTTTCCCAGGGATCAACTTCACTGTTATACAGTCAGGGAAGACTCCACTGGATTGCTACAGTACTATTGATCCTTCAAAAATACCTTTCCCTATTTTAGAACCTAAGTTTTGTGAATGGAGGGATATTACTTCAAACTATTCGTCCAAGAGACGACGAGATTATGCCCACGGCCTTAACCAAATCATGACTAAGAGTCAAGTGTATAGCCCCAAGACTAGTTAGAGGATCCATATGACCAAGACCTTGAAACCTTTCGCTAGGTCCGAAAGGAGCTAAGTAGCTTCTGACTTCAGAACTCCAGGTTTTCGGAGCACCGAGTGGTTGTGACTTTACAAACTTCAAAACTAACCAAAGGTAACCTGTTGTTATGGTTACTATCATGGTTGACCGACATTTGGCAGTTCCCTTAACCATAACCATGGGATATGTTCCACCGCTAAACCCTGACCCACTTACCCGTCATGAGGTAACGTGAGCCATAGATGCAGGGATACCTGGGGTCCTCTCTGACCGTTGGATCTATGCCATGGTCAGTCCAACATTTACCTCTTCGGGAGAATAAAGGCATCATAACAACAAAACTTCTTAATGACAGAGTCACGAAGTTAATCTGGGTCATTGGTAGCAGAGGGACGTGTGTCTGCAGATCAACGGTTATTCGGAAGTTTGACTCTATGGAGAAATAAAAGTGAAATCGCAAGAGCGTGCAAGTTTCTTGAAGATTCGTAGGCTGGAGAAAATCTTGGCCTTTGGCACCAAGGGCACATGGTGACAGATTGAGCGTGGTTTAAAGTTCGACACTCCGGAAGATCTGAGGTGTGTTGCGCTTTGGGTCAAGAACCCCTGAAATCTGGAGTAAATCTTGACCACCCATTGTAGAGGACACGTGGACCATTGATCAAATCCCTTTGCGTGTTTGGAGTTCAAAAATCTGGGAGAAAAGGAGTGTGGAGTGGGTAGAACCCCGAACCCCAAACTCACGAAGAGACAAAAGATGTAGATTCGAGGACACTTCGAGACCTTTCCTGGACATTGGATCTAGATGGTGGTCATCCTAGTTTTAACCACTCTAGGAGAAAAGAGGAAGTGACATAGTGGATCCCCCGAACACCGAATTTATGAAGTAACGGAGGCCGTATATCTATGGATCTATGTGGACACATCTTGACCATGAATATCGAAGGGCGGGGAAGGTGATCAGTCTGGGGTGATGTGGGACACTCACGTAACTAGGGTGACCTGGACCCACGTTTGATGTGCCATGTGTTACCTAGATTCAGACATTTCATAGACCCTACATGCCCATTAAAACATGACACGTTTCACCCACTATAGGGGTCATGTGTCACCCTTGGACTTTATCACTTGTCATCCCCCTGACGCATGAATGCTCAGCGAAATATTGGTGGAGTACCCGAGACTCTGAGAGTTAGGGACTTCGGAAATATTGGGAGGCTGGAACATTGGGGCTAAATCAGTCGAAGGGCCGGAATGAACTATCCATGTCTCTAAGCATAATGCATCACCACGTGTAAGGGGCGACCCTTCGGGAGTTCGAGACTTTGAGACTCCAGAGGTTTGGGGGTGCAGTGTTGTAGATAAGCCAAAAGGCCCAAAGGTCAGATCCACGTGGCGAGACCTCAGGTTCTTTCACGAATTCAGGACTTTAGGACTCCAGATGATTTGTGTGTAGAACATAAAAGAGTCATTCAGTGCCGAAAGGATGAACATTGAACTCTCCTCGTTTAAGTGTTCAATGAGAAACGAGCCCCGCCATGGGATTGGATGGTGGATGGAATTCCACCATGGAGGTAGGGACTTGGATATGGTGCATGTGAGTTGGATCCACGTGGGTGCCATGTGGCCTTTGACCATTGAGGCTTGCAGAACTTCAGAAGGGCATAACTTTCGATTTAGATCTCAGATTAGAGCATGGTGACAATGGTTGGAAATCTCTTGACAAGAAGAAGAGGATGAAGACTTCAGAAAAAAGATTTTGAGATGTTTGAGGGGAACGAAATTTTGATGCCACACTCCATAAAAAGGTATTTAGGGGGTTGGGTGAGTTATAAATTGGTATCAAAGCATGGCAACAACACTTGGCCTACTTTGGCTCACGAAAGAGTTAAGTGATTTTTCTTTCTTAGAAAACTTTAAGGGAGACGGCACCTTTCCCTACCCTATCTAGCAGATCATGATTCAAACCCAGGCCTGGATGGGCCAGGGAATAGTCATAAGACTAGTTTACCAAGGCTAAGATGAGCCTGTTGATAATATTACTGCAATACATAAATTATCTACATAAGTTCCTTGAGGAAAAGGATGTAGATTAAAATTCAGTTGGGATTTTAGCCAACAAGATTGAATCATGCTAGATTGTGGCAGAAGAAGACTATCATTTATTTTGGGAAATGATAGCTAGTCCTACAAAGTGGGATTATGCGGAGGGGCATTAATAATAAAAATTGGATGCATATGGAAAAATATTGAACATGCAAATTGGGCATGTTATAACCTATGGTGGGTTGTAAGGTATGGTCTACCAATGGACCTTTTCGATGAGAATGACCATATGTCAGTAGGGGTTAACAGTGAGAATTAAATGTTGGTAATGTTAAGGCCTATTACCTTGATAAGATAAGAATGTAAGGATTAATGAGAGACCAATGCAAGGTCTGATTAAGAAGGTGTCAAAACACCTTTGGATGACCAATGGATGACATAGACATCCAGAGGTGGATGAAAAACATATGGGTATATCTTGGTATACTCAGATGAGCTATAAGAGGGAGTTTAGGAAAACATTCCCTTGTAGAGATCTATTGGCCAAGAATGAATTGAGGCATGAAGAAGAGACATGAATTGAGGCATGAAGAAGAGTCTTCCTTGAGTGATACAATACATATCTATCTAAATTGTGAATTATGGAAGGTAGTTACAATATAAAGGGAAAAAATGACCCTTGTAGGTTATTGCCATGTAGAGAGGGAAACATAAGTATGAATTGTGAATGTGAGACTAGTCATTTGATTGACTATAATCCCTCACTAAAGAACAGTAATAATCGGAACTAAAAATATCAATGTGAATGGACGAGGTAAAAAGGTGCAAGAGATGCACCTACATATATACAAATATGTGTATACATGTTTAAAAGGGTAATATGACTGCAAGCTCTCAACTGAGAGGGAAGCTCAATGTTGAATTTCCCTATGAGGATTGTCATTAGGATAGCAACAATATCCTTGGAAAGAGGATCTGGAGGTCTGATATGTCCATGTGTATGTATTACATGGAAAAGGTGCAAGCAATGAGCTTGCATGATGAATTTTTGGGCTATGTGAGTATATGCTTGAGTGCATGGATTCAATGCATTGTGAGGTTCCTTGGTATGAAGACTGATATTAAGACCAAATAGACATGAGTAATGTTAAATGTGCAAGTGATACACATGTATGATGTAAGAATATATGTATACTACATGCACAATATGACTACCTGGATGAGTGAAATGTAAGGCAAAACTTTCACTTGCCAAGATTGAATGAATACCATGGATGCATGACTGACTATATTCTGATGAGCCATGAAATTTTTGTTTTGAACAATAGCTTGAGGGGGATGAGTCCCATTCCCTTAGGAAAAGATAGTATAAGTAGATGAAAGAGTAAATGAAGAAGGACACTATGTTTCCTTGATAAAAGACAACATGAATACGATTTTGAGGACCACATGTATATGATTTTGAACAATCATGAACTAAATAATTTTCAATTGACATAGAGATGGAACTAAAAAGGGTTCTTGTGGTGGGTACACACACAAAACATGATAAAGTATGTGATTAAGTGCATGGAAGCACAATATGAAAGCAAACTAAAAATATAAAGGACATTCTTTTAATGTGTATTTGGAATACATCATAGGAATGCACGGTTATATTCCTTATCGAATGTTTGGTAAACAACTAAAGTGGTAAATTTATAGATAACTCAAGGTTGAGGCTATCACAGATAGTGAAGGATATGTAATAAGGAAGTTGCATGCTGAAGGAGTTCCCCGTGGAGGAATTGTGTCAAGAATCTGTCAAGAGAACAAAGTCACAACCTTAATGACTATTGAGAATTAAGCAATGAGCTACAAGCCTATTTATATAAGAATCCTGGATTGAATTTAAAAACAAATGTATGAGTTGAAGACTAACAAATGAATGTTGACCATTCTGATAACTGAATGGTAATGTGAAACATGCATAGGGTAATGATTCGTTATGAACAAAAGGTTTTCTATTAAAGCGTGTTGATGTATCCTAAGGGTTAGGGTGAGCCTATATTGAATAAGCAAAGAAGGAGAAAAGGAGGAACACTTTTATCGCCCTAAGAACTCTTAATTGTTTAACAAAATCGTAGGCTTAAAAGAATAGTTGTGGAAACAAGTACTGCTAGAAAAAGGAAAATAAATATATAAGTTTGAATGAATGGGATTGGTTGAGCCATATAAAGTAAAGGCAGTGAGGCCTTGGAAAATAACGCAGTTGGACTAAAAGTTCAGGGCGGTGTAGAAGGAGTTGGAGCAAGGAAGAGTTCCTTGACTCCTTCCCTGTTGTTTATTGTATTTCTCTAGTACGAGAGATTTATTTATTAATGCAGGTAAGTGTTTTGACATCATAGTGATTTTGGTTGTATGACTGTAGAAACAATTGAAAATTGTTTGTGTTTCATTCATGGAAACATTATGGATAGTGTGATGAAGTGCATAAAGATATGTTGGGACATATATGAAAATGTCTTATTGATTTAAATGCTATGACACATGCATTTTTGTTTTACGTGACAACTATATATATATATTTGTGATGTATTCCATGTATAAGAAATGATTGGAGTTGTTGGGAAAGGACGATTGCCAATGGTAGATAACCTCTAATAAAGGATAAATGCAAGAAGGTTGTTGTTGAAAGGTTGTTGAAGGGGCTTTAAAAGTCACCCTAAAACACCACTGATGAGGTAATATCAGGGAGAGTACTAGCATCCATAATAGGTATAAAAATATCCTTACCTATGTGGCATAAGGTATGAAAGAATTGGTAAGAATTCTTTTTGAAAATTTTTCATTATCTTAAAGATATGCAATTAATTTTTGAGTGGTTGTTGTATGCCATTTCTACCCACGTCGGGTAAGATTCAGGAAAGTAGATCTTAACAATAGAGAGAGGGAGTCTATGCCAATCAAGGATGGGATATAATCCTTGCAAGAAAGTGCAAGAGTAAGGAGTACCATGGGTACAATGAGTAGTCTAGGGAGATTGGGAATAAAGGTACTCATAGTTAGCACATTGCACGTAATGCATTGAGGGAATGCATGTTTTTATAAAAGGGTAGACAAGGGTTTTTCCATTGAGGAAAGAGAAACTTCCGATAATCCACTTGAATTGTGTAGTGTTAAAGAAAAGAAAATTTGGGTGGCCATGAGTGTTGGCACCCTGGTTACTAATGAAGGAAGAATGCTTGGGTGCATTCAAGAGCAGCTTGTAGTTTGATATGTGCTGAGTTGGGATCATGATCATCATGTAGTAGGAAGCACAATCCTGTTGCAATAATGAACGAGAAAGGAATAAGCCATATGGTAAATAGGTTGGTTAAGCTCCAACACACCATGGCAAAGTGCTTGTCACCAAATGTGACGAAATTGAAAAATCAATGCAAGGGTGCATTGGGTATGAATGTGGCCATGAATATTGGCACATTGATTAAAGTCATTTGATATTTGAATTTCATTTGGAAATTTATTATGTTGAAAGGATGCTTATGTAAATAATGATATTTTCTTTTTCTTTGTACCCTTGAATAGATGAAAATGACTTGGAATGTTAGTATGCATCATTTGAAAATATAATGTGCATGAAAACTAACAATTTGTTTGGCTAAGGAATGTTGAAGTTGCAGGAAGAAAGGGATCTTGGTTATGGCAGTGTTGTAAGTCCATAAGGAAGACCAATTTCTTGTTGAGCCAAACTTCTATGGGAAGAAAGGTCCCATATTGGAAAATATGGTTCCTGTGCGGAACAGATCTGAAAAATAAATGGGGAATGTGGAAATTTGCGGGTAACAAATTTGCAAAAAAATTATGAATTTAAAATTGATGATAATATCTGATGATTTATGTATACCTATGATATAGGTGAGATAAAAAAGATCTGTCTAGGGAGGATAAATGAAGGTTGCCAAGCCAAAAAGCATGAAAGAGGCTACCATTGAGACATGAGAACCTGGTGGTAAACCATGATCACCCTAGAACATGTTGTGTTGCAGTAACACAAGCAAGAGGGACACCTTAGTAGAGCAAGTATGAGGGACACCTCGAATGTAAGGCTAAATGAAGTCTTTAAAACTCTTCTTTTGCGAGAAAGCCTTGGAAAGG
Organism: Picea mariana; assembly: GCA_032191745.1. NCBI lineage: Eukaryota > Viridiplantae > Streptophyta > Pinopsida > Pinales > Pinaceae > Picea > Picea mariana. The sequence continues at coordinate 83,540 of JASDQU010240855.1, forward strand.
AAAGATGGATCACCCAAAGAACTGTATAGCAGAGAAGGGGATGCCTGAGCCTGGGCCTAGAGGGTGAGTGACCGCCAGGAAGATGAGACTTTGAAAATTCTCATACATTATTGATTGGGATCATGCACATAATTGGTATTTCCAGGAAACAAAGTGAGACAAGATAACAAGATAACCACATGGATGCAAATCCATGAACTACATGGGAAAGAATGGTGCTAAATTATAAAATTTTCTTCTTGAATTTTGAACAACAGTAAAATGTTTTCTCATGAAATTGTGATTAATATGCTTATTGTCCAAGATTATTGAAGGTAGGTGATGAAGGCCAAGAGTTTGGAAAGGACCTGACCAAGAAACAGGGGAAATATTTATAAATCAGTTGAATGACAAAGGCATGACAGGTGTTAATGAGAAAGAACACCGATGACCTTGTTCCATTTTAAGGGGGAGGGGATTGTAATACCCCTGTTTCCCCCAACTTGTAATTAATCATTAATTAATATTTCCATGCTATGTCATGTGAACGATTGCCAACGACTGACTGTGGGGGTGAATCCTTGAAGTATTGGCCATGATATCACTAGAGGAAAGAGCGAGGGAACAACAATGAGCGTTCATTATGTCAAAATGACCCAAATTCTATTTGTTAAAATAATAAGCCTCATCCTGATCCCAAGGAGAAATTAGTTAATGAAAGAAGGATTGGTGGTTGAACAATCAACTACCCGCTTAAATGGAAGCATGGAGGATCTAGCTAAGGAGACAAAAAGTTGTCAGCCCGAAGTACCACAGAGGGAAGTTTTTCCTGCAGGCCTAGACTGACCTGAGTTTTCCTCTGACAGAGGGAGACACACCAGGAGAGGGAATGTGTGATCCATATATGCAGAGGAAAATAGGAAGAGCGCATGAGGCTCTCAAGCTGAGAAGAAGAACTAGAGGCTTGATAATGTATTTTGGTTACTGTAGAGAGAAAGAGAAAGGATCTCCAACGAATTGTAGAAAATATGACCTGACCAGAAGATCGTGACCTTGATGCTAAAGGAGCATCTGATAAACCTCATAGAGATTTTGATAGAGAAAGAACCTCTGAGAAACTGCAAAGGCTCCCTAGTGATATCATGTCTTGGCATGGGGGTGGCCAGAGTACTAATAATGATGGCCTCTGATCCTATGGTTGGGTGGAAAGGAGAACACCCACAGTCAGTTGGTCAATGATCGACTGAAATAGATAAGTATTTTGTTTACCCAATGCACTTGAATTGAAATGCATGATTTGAATATTTGTAATTGTGATAAGTTGTGCCTCACGTGAAATTGATGGTGATAGAATTTACTGTTCTTTTGTAAATTGTTGCATTTGAATGATTGTAAGATGACGAGTTTGGCCTCTGGGCTGGTTGGAAAATCCTTAAGGAATTTTTACCAGGGATCAAATTCACTGTTCTAGAGTCAGGGAAGACTCCATTGGATTGCTATAGTCCTGTTGATCCTTCAAAAATACCTTTCCCTATTTTGGAACCTAAGTTCTGTGAATGGAGGGTGCTTCCTTCAAACCAGTCCTCTAAGAGACCACGAGCTTATGCCCATGACCTTAACCAAATTACAACCAAGAGTCAAGCGTATATCCCTAAGACTAGTCAGAGGATCGATATGAACAAGACCTTGAAACCTTTCCCTAGGTTTGAAAGGAGCTAAGTAACTTCTGACTTCGGAACTCCAGGTGGTTGTGACTTTACAACCTTCGAAACTAATCGAAGGTAACCTATTGTTATGGTTACCAACATGGTTGATTGACATTTGGTGGTTCCCTTAACCGTAACCGTGGGATATGTTCCACCACTAAACCCTGACCCACTTACCGGTCATGAAGTAACATGAGTCATAGATCCAGGGATACCTGGGGTCCTCTCCGACCATTGGACCTACATCGTGGTCAGTCCAACATTGACCACTTCGGGAGAACAAAGGCATCATAACACTAAAACTACCAAATGTCGGAGTCACGAGGTTAATCTGGGACATTGGTAGTATAGGGACGTGTGTCTGTAGATTAATGGTTATCTGGAAGTCCGATTATCCAGTGAAATCGAAGTGCAATCGCAAGAGTGTGCAAGTTTCCCAAATCTTCACAAGCCAGAAAAAATCCTGGCTATTGGTTCCAAGGGCACATGGCGACAGATTGAGCATGGTTTGGAGTTCGACAGTCAGTAATATCGGAGGTGTGTTGTGCTTTGGGTCGAGAACCCTCGAAGGCCAGAGTATATCTTGACCACCCATCGTAGAGGACATCTGGATCATGATCGAATTCTTTCATGTGTTCAGAGTTCGTAACTCTGGGAGAAAAGGAGTGCGGAGTGGGTATAACCCCGAACCCCGAACTCATGAAGAGATGAGAGCCGTAGATCTAAGGATGCTTCAGAACCTTTCTTAGACATTGGATCTATATGGTGGTCATCCCCACGCTGACCAGTCAAGGGGAAAAGAGGAAGTGACATAGTGGATCCCCCAAACATTGAATTTATGAAGGCCATAGATATATGGATCTATGTGGACACATCTTGACCATGAATACCGAAGGGATAGGAAGGTGATTAGTCCAAGGTGATGTGGTACCTTGAAATCACCTAGGGTGACATGGACCCACGTTTGACGTGCCACATGTCACCTAGATTCAGATGTTTCATAGACCCTATGTGACCATTAAAACGTGACACGTTTCACCCACTATAGGGGCCACATGTCACCCCTGGCCTTTGCTGCATGTCATCACCCTGTCACATGAATGCTCAGCCAAAGATTGGTGAAGTACCTGAGACTCCGAGTGTTCGAGACTTTGAAAATATTGGGAGGTTGGAATGTTGGGGATAAATCAGTCGAAGGGCCAGACCTGCCTGTCCCTGTCTCTACGTATAATGCATCACCATGTGTAAGTAGGGACCCTTCGAGAGTTCGGGAGTTTGGGACTTCGTAGGTTTGGGGGTGTAGTTTCATAGATAAGTCGAAAGGCCTGAAGCCCAAAGCCACATGGTGATACCTTAGATTCCTTTGAGCTTTCAGGACTCCAGAGGATTTTCACGTAGAACAGAAAAGAGGCATTTAGCGCCAAAGGGATGAACGACGAACAATCCCTACTTAAGATTTCAATGAGAAACGATCCCTACTGTGGGATCAGACGATGTATGGACTTCCACCGTGGAGGTAGGGACTTGGAGACAGTGCGTGTGAGCTAGATCCACATGGCCTTTGACCACTGAGGCTCGTAGAACTTCGAAAGGGCATAACTTCTGATTTAGAGCTCAGATTGGAGAATGGAAACAATGGTTGGAAATCTCTTGACGAGAATAAGAGGATGATGACCTCAGAAAGAGGATTTCGAGATATTTGAGGGGAATGAAGTTTTGATGCCCCATTCGCTAAAAAGGTATTTAAGGGGTTGGGTGTGTTACAGGTACATGCTTTAATTAAATTGTTGACATGCTTAAAAATGTCCAACAATGGCTAGCGATGTCACTCTAAGTTGAATTTCCATTTGAGTGTAAGATATTCCATTTAGAATGGTGATTAATTAGAAATTTTTTTATAAGCCTTGGTTGATTCCAAGTGTTTGTAAAAATACTTAAACCAAAAAATTCTTTGTCATATTATCTTTTATGTTTAGTATCTAACTCATGATGTGGGTGAAATGTTTAGACACTGAAAAAATGAAAAATAATATAGATATTTCTTTTGTGTATTCCATTTGAATTTTATAGTTTTTAACTTTTTTAGACTTTTTCATGGTTGGTTACCATCAATGTCAAATTGGAAATAAAATTTGTATGATTAAATTGTGGAGAGGATAACCCCTTAAAAATTTATTTCCTTGGATGAGACTCTTGAGGGTTCTCTACCATTAAATACAACCAAAATTGATTTATCTTGGATGAATTCTATTTGGAATAGGGAAAATGAATCTCTTCCTTGCATTGAATACATCAACATTGAATTTCATAAAAGGCAAGGGTTCTACCCAGGAAAGAAACCCAACTTTTTCTTATATTTATGTAGATGGGTACATCACTTAATTGCATTGTGGATTGTATTTTGTATATGTAAATCGAGATCTTGGTTGTATCTTATGAATGGATTAAAATAGTTGATTAGGACACAAATTTTAATGTTAAATTATTGTTTTCAATTGCTATTAATATATTCAGATTCATATTGCATTATGAATTTGGTTTGAGTTCCATAATTAAAGCTTCCACTTATATATGTGTGCAAATATAAATAACAAAACGATTTGAACTTCAAATGATAAACTTGAGTTTCGAAAAATACTTACATGTTTTCATTTTTTAATACATATGATTTTCTACATGTATTCTCAAGCAATCACATCGGTGGTTAATGCACTCCCTTGATTTTTAATATTTTTGCAGTCAGCCATGTGTTTTTGGAAAGGCCTCAACCAAAGTCACTATTGTTTTCCTTGGTTGGTGCAAAGAAGTTCCCATTTTGCATGAGGAAGATTGTATGTTTACATAGTATATTGTGGACATTGAAATGATGTCGAATGTGGGCTTCAATAGTAATGTGACTTATTTTGTGAAGTATGCTTAGTATGCTCTTAAGTGAAATAATTTTCCCTTGATTGAGGTTTCCCACAGTGTTTGAGGAATTGTCTCTACCACAATTTAGGCAAAGACAAATTGCATCCCTTGAATATTTATTTCTTTCCTCTAATTTGTGTTATCTCTACATTAGCCTAATTCCTTGTTCAAGGTGAGTAGCAAATCCAAAATGTATTCAAACCAACGAATGAGAGTAAAAATAAGTATCTATGAATAAATTCAGTAATTGACAAAGGTTATCAAACTTTGTAGAGCAATGAAAATGTGTGTGATGAAGAAAATATCATGGGTGGATAGTAAGATATCCCTAGGATCTACCTATTGATCCTAGACATATGGTGAGATAGACTTCTATGGATTTTCTTTAAGATCAATAAATTTGATTCAAAATTAAACTAAGAAACGATGGAATGACATACCTTTTCCCAAAGGTTGTCCTTCATATGTCTTGACTATTGCAGTCCTAAAGTTCCATCTCTAGTCTCTCCAACCTGCTCCCTGCATATAAGAGACAAGCAATGCTTTCCTACTTCTCTTCTTAGCATTAGAATCCTATATCTAGCTTGGATCTAATATGATCTATGATAAAATAAACAAGAACTGAACATTTATGCATGAAATGCAAACATTCATAGGGGAAAACTAATGACTATTAATTTTGAATAACATAAGTACATCAATTCAATTACCTCTTAGTGTAGATGCACTCCTCTTTTCCCCTTTCCCCTTGCTCCTCCTCATCTCTTCAACCAAGCTAGGAAACCTAAATACAACCAATGTAGATGGAGAACCACCTCTCAACTTTGGCAGCATAGATCTGTAAATGATTCTTTTTCCTCATGCTCAAGACTAACTTCCTTTTTATATATTCTTGGAAGAGGATTGAGAGGGCTTCTATATATTCTAGATACCAATGGAGACTTGAATGATGTGAGTTCCAAGGCTCATGCCATGAAGAATAAACTCAACCCTTGTCCATCTCTTTGAAACTTCATGAATCTTGAAGGTTACATAGGGTATTGTGGTTTACACTGTAGTTGACTCGTGACATATTGCTTGTTGGCCATGTATGACTATCGACACCCTGAAAAAATGATCTAAATATTGAACTAGAGTTGTGCCTTGGATTTCATCTTCTACTTTGTTCCTCTCTGACCCTGTAGGGTGGAAATTAAGGCTATAACAGATACCCCCTAATGTGAGAGGTCAGGAAATGAATGGATGGCTGAAACATATTATAATAAAATAATATCCATGTGAGGAAGTGTGATGAGAGATCAAAGAGGTTTGAAGGTCAAATAGTAATTACATTCAAACAATATGGATAAAGGCATATATAGACCATCCTCAAGGTAGGCATACTTAGACTCTAAAGAGTATCCAAGAATGACCGCCAAAAAAATACACTGTGAATCCATGACATGAAATGAAAAACCATGGCCATGAGAGAACACATGGTGGATCCATGTCATCAATAATATCATATACATAAGAAAATACAATGTGGATCTATGTTAGAACTTATACATCAAAAACATAACAAGGACTAAGGAAAGTGCCCCCAAAGTATTCAAAGTACTCATATAAAAGTGATAAATTCCATTGCAACTTGGGTGGGGGTGTTGTAAAGGAACAATGTGGCCCCAAACCCAGCGTCTTCATACCAAACCCCGATGGTACAAATATACAACATGCGAATAGATGAGCTGATGTCCAACATGGTAGAAACTATTTGATTACCAATCATTGATGTATATTAATAGACGTGAGGGAACCCATTGATGAGGAAAATGGACCCCAAGGTACCTAGTACAATCTAGCGAGTGTGAATAAAGGATTTGATGTTGAAAATTTGTAGAATCAATCAATCAGGAGGCAATGATGAAAATACATTTTTGATTGCAAGGATGCCTGCCACTAAGGACTACAAGCTCTAAGGTACAAGTTGGTTTCTAGATCCCTCTCCTAAAAAGTGTGTCGAAGTTGATAGGAAAAGATCCATTGAAGGAGGGCCTTAATGTATCCCCCACCAATCGACATGAAACATACACCGAGAGATGATGTGAAGAGATAGAATCATCAAGTACAACTAACACAAGGATGGCCAATTGGAAATTC
>JASDQU010240855.1:90534-105627 GCA_032191745.1 Picea mariana
AGGAGTTTCTTGGAGTGATAACAGGTGGATCTAGTGCGATGTGCACATATAACCTGTCCAGTGTGAAGCTGAGCTCTGTGGATTTGTGCACAAGAGCAGACAAATGTAAGAAGATCAAAGACTAATAAAGAAGAAGAAGAGTTGGTGGATGTAGCCCCACACTGGGGTGAACCACATGAACCCTGTGTTTGATATGTTTTGTGCGATATGGTTTATATGATTGTTGCTTAATGTTGTTAATGTTATGTATAATGAATGCATATGATATTGTAGCTTAGTGCTTAATGATGTGAATAAATGCTAGATCTGAGCTGATGTTATGTTCTAAATGGTTGGATATGCTTAATCTTGATTTTCACTACATTGATCTCTAATAAGGGTTTAATCTGCGATGTGGATAAGGTTCAAGAACTAATGCATGTTATTGGCTAAGTGCCCTGTCAAGTGTTGTAATCACAGATATGTGTCCCGGCTTGGTTGTAGACACCTGAGTCCTGAAACCCCCTTGCCTCTACCTTGAGTGAGACTTCATATGATTCATAGGTGTTGCCGAAAGGCCCAGTAGTTAGGGTTTTGTTGGTGCATTGTTGAAGCGTTGAACCCTGGGTCTACCCCTGTGCCAACAAGCACCTTTTTCATTCACATATGTGAGTGAAGGGGATCCCGAAGCATTTTATTGTTGATAGAAGAATCTAGAAGAACCTTAGCTCAGCAGAGTTCATCAAACAGTTGGGATTGTTAACAACACCACACCCTAAGCCATACAACATCAGGTGGCTTCGCGAGGGACAATATCTTCAGTTCAACCAACAATTTTGATTTTCATACGACATCCATCCCTTTAAGGATGAGGTATTATGTGATGTTTCCCTGCTAGATGTATGTGATGTTTTTTTGGGCCAACCATATATGTGGAAGCGCCGTGTTATTTATGAGTCTCGACCCCATAGTGTCATTGTTACTTTGGGGGGTCATCTCTACAGGATACCATAGGTAGTTCCAACTACTGTCCCACCTAAAAAGTGTCTCAAGATAGTATCTAATACTACAAAATTTAATTTCTTCATAGTCTATTCAAAAGGTGAATAGAAGAACACTACAACCACTGCAGCCTTAGTCCAAGCACCTTTTATCCAACAGAAGCAGGTCAAAAAGATTGAATCAAAGCACAAGGATTCCTTCTGCACATAGTCATCTCATGTATCCAGACTGGTTAAAAAGGTCCTACCCTTCCAACCACAGGTTTGTGACAGCCTTCAACAAGATAAGCAGGGAAAATTCTCCAGCAAGGCAAGCAACTCATCAAGATGTAGATTTAGCAAACGCTTTTCCCTCTTCCCTGGGAAATCAATGCAATGGAGACCATTGCTTATTAAAGAGGGATGATTGATCCAGGTGGATATCGTTGGCCACCCACCTATTTCAACTGGCTCAAAATAGTCTTCTGGCAACTTACTATTTTTAGCATTTTTTCGGTTCTTAAACTTTTGGGGCCATTTTGAGGGCCTAAATGAAGTTTTTTCAGGATCAAGCACCTCAATTATGGCCAATGGCTCTAATTGAGCCCCAAAAATGAATATACTATCCGATACATTTCCAACAAGCTATTGTTCAGCCCAAACAGAGATCATATTCCAAATTTACGCCCCCGAAAAGTTGATACACCAAACTACCCAAAACAGGGTCCAGAAAATTGTTGGCTTTTCATCTTTTAGGGTTAGGGTTTTGGATTTTCTTTATGTTAAAAAATGCCTTTAGAGCCTTATTGTAATCATCTTCTTGCGAATTTGAGTAGTCATCACATCTCTTCTCAGAGATAAGTTTCCACCATTCTAGTGAGTCTTTGACTCTGTATTACTAGAGTTTTGTACATTTCACTCATTAATAGAAATTTTGTATTACTGTGTCTATGCGTTTATGGTTATATATCTGATATATATCCATTATATTATTGTGTGTGTGTGTGTGTATATATATATATATATATATATATATATATATATATATACATTTATTTATTATATATCCTCTCTTATTTTGTGTCGAAAATAATCTAGATTAGGCCCAGGATGAAGAGAAAAGAGACCGCACCAAGAGGAAGTGCGGAAGAGTGTGTTGTGCCAGAGAGGAGCACAGATCAAAGTAGGCCCGCGAAGAGGCGCAACGTTGAGAGTAGGGTATCCAATGGGGATACTAGTAGTAGTAGTGTTACGAGAAAAATATCTCTATGGCTACGGGTAAACCACAACAGATAGAAATGACTGCAGAAATAAACTCTAATATTATGTATGCTATATAAAAAAATATGCTAGTAAGACAAGATAAAATTTCTACCTCATCCAGATGTTTGATGAATTCCATCGAGGAGCACTTGACTCAAATAAATACACCTGCAACTTGTCCTCAAAAATCAAGAAACTCAAGCATATGGTAATAATATATAATTTTAGCATATTAAATAGCATAATCTATCAACATTCATGACAAATACATCCATGGAACAAAAATTCAAATATTTTCAAGATATCTATTGGACGAGAAAAGAGTATTTATATTAAAATGTGATTAGCAGAAGTGAATGAATCACAAACTTCTGTGTCAGCACGGTTCAAAACCAAGAAACTAAGTCCCTTCCAGCTAAGACTCCACCACTTCAATCCTCCACCAAAGGCAAGTTCATATAAGAGAGACAATGAGGTTCTCAATCAAGTAGGGAAGATCTTGGGGGCTGAATAATGTCTTCAGACTTAAAAGGAAAAAGGGATGCAGATTCAATATGAAGTGAATAATTTCTCTAGATTAAATTTGCTCTCAAATTTGAATTTTCTCCTCTTTTCCATAGCTCGGATTTGGCCCATTTGTATCCTTCAAGTGGAACTTAAGGGTTGAGTCGGAACGATTTACGTTCTAGTATATGGAAGGCTAAGGATCATGGATCTCATGACATGACATGGAAACCTGACACAATTGTTTTAATTTTGGGCACAAATCCTGATGTATGTGGGTTCTAGTGGTGAAACCTATGTATACGCATGTTGTACTATAGGTAGGGAGCATATATTTGGAAAAATAATGTCTTTAGCTCTAGGATTTGCAAAAAGGGACTTCAAGTTTGCATAGGGAAATGGAAAAACGCCTTATGTGCAAGTTTTCATAGGGTGAGGAAAATCTTGCTATAACAGATGCCCCCTAATGTGTGAGGTCAAAGGAGTATCTGCAATAGATGAAATATATTATAAGGCCTAGAAGTAGAGTAATGGGGACCCAGCTGGAAGAACTAGTTTCTCATTACAATATATATTGACTTTGCACACATGGATCCCATTTTGAATTACATTGTAGATCCATGTGAAAATATACCAAACAAGTGTCCATGGCCATGAATAGGAAATACAAAGGTGGCTACATGCCAAAGGACATCATAGTCACGAACAAGGCCCAGTAAAACCAGTCTCAAAATCAATCTAAAGATATTTGTATACAATGGAGTATAATTTGATCTCTCATGATCACTGAAGACACATAGGTACTGGTCCAATCAAGGGTAGCAATAACTCAGGAAAGCTACGACTATAAACTGATGTCTTCAAGTCTTCTACACAATCTGCCAAAGGTGTAATTCTATGTTGTGTGAATAAAGGAGTTGAGGTCGAACACAATGAGACTTTGTTTGATTACCAGTCATTGAGGTATACCGTTAACAAATGTGAGACAACCTATCGATGATGAAAGTAGGTATCAAGGCACCAAGTACATTCTTACAAGTGTGAATAAATGTGTCAGGGTAGAACACTTGAATAATCCATCGATCATGAGACATTGATGTATTCCCAACTATCGATGGTGGGAGAACCTGCCACTGATGACTGCAAGCCTCTAGGTACTCATAGGACTCTAGGTCTCGTATCCAGAATAGATGAGTTGAAGTTGATGGAAGGATACCCATTGAAAGGAGATCATTAAGGCATCTCTCATGATTCAACACAAGGTACAAATCAGGAGCTTTATGATTTGGAGAAAATTGGACGAACAACAGGTTCACGTACTAATGACCCTGTGCATTTTCACGTGTGCCAGATGCAAGCGTTACATGAAAAAGACCCTCTGAATAGAATTCAATAAGGAAAACTATTGACAAAGGTGAGGAAACCACCAATAGGGATAATGGAATCTAAGACACTGCATGAATCCCAATGCGTGAATAGATGTCTTGTCGTCGAACACAAGGGAAACCACCTAGTCAATGACCCATGATGAAATGTCGACTATTGGGTTCAAGATTACCTGTTAATGAGGAAAGTAGGACCACGGTGTGTAATAAGACTACAAATTCATGTGATAATGAGACACACTGAGGGTATGGCCCACATGCAAAGTCAAGAGTTTTGAGGAATGGCCAACATAGGTTGATAGACATCCTTTGAACAAGAGCATGAGAAATATGGAAGATTTTGGCAGCATAGACTCAATGATGAAACTTTGAGATGTAAGAGGCATCAATCAAACTCTCCATAGGGACTAGAAGAGTAACCAGTCGAGGGAGTATACTTTCTATAACGAGCTCAGCTTCCTAAGGTCATGCTAAACCCACAATTATGATGAAAAGTGGACTCAAAAATTTTGTGCTCTATTCAAAGGTGACACAATTGCTGCCAATATAATATAATACTCCCTTCCTGCCCGTCTTTTTTTGTTTTTTCATAGTCAAATGAATGCTATGATACAGAGGATGAAACGAGTGTCGCAAGTAAGAAAAACTAGCTCCAACAGTGGAACATACCTATGCTCAATGCAAGGAGGTGCATGCAGGAGATGGACACTCGGGGGAATGTTTCCTCCTGGGTATAGGTGTCAAGCTGCAAAGGATATAAACAAGGCTCTACTTGGATGATGATGCAAACTATTGAGGTGAGAGGCTTATAACGCAAAAATAAGAACCGACAATAGGTTCAATACTACAAGCAAGGGAATGAGATGCAATTACAACTTAACTCCAACAAATGTTATTTTTCATAATCTTAGTCTACTTGGTTTGAAAAAGGGATAAACTTGCACCAAATAGACATCCTTCTAGATCCAATTACAAGTGTGAAAGAGACAAGTTCACTCAAAAATATTTTCACTTTTTTGAATGAGTCAGAAAAGAGCTTAAATCAAACTCATGACCTTTCAAATCCAATTAATGAGTGTGAAAGAGACAAATTCACTCGACAATATTTTTTCTTTTTACACGAGTCGAAAAAGAGCTTAAATTAGACTCATTGGGGAGGTTTCTATGCGACATGTCATGGGGGAGGCCAAGCCTCCCATGTAGGATTTATGTGAAAGGTCAGCATCTTACGAATAGATGACACAAGCTTGGGAAAACCCAAAGCTCTCCAAGTCGAGGAGGATAAAGTGCTAACATAGGTTACCTTCTCCACGATATATCGAAGAACGTCTCTTTCCTGAAAAGGTATGGGAGGAGGAATTTGATACCCCACAAGACCATCCCATTTAAAGGGAACCTCTCCAAGACTTGGAGGGAGAGTACTCGGGGAGAGTAAAACTCTTTCTTGTTCAGGTGGTGCAGTATTAGAAATGCTAATGATATGGTTGAAGGATGCATCACCCTCCAAAAGAAGAGTTGGATTGACAGGAGATTGCATCGATACGACCACTTCTTCAATCGTTGGTTGAATAGGATGTGTGGAAACAAGGCCAGGAGACACACCACCCTAAAAAATGGGAGTGGTGTTAGGTAATGATTGCATCGGCATGACTGTCGTGTCAATCAAAGGAGAAACAGAGTGTTGGGAAACCAATTATGACTTAGAACCCAAAGGGCCCCTAGGTGAGGAACACACTTTCGGTACCCCAGCAATATCAGGGCACAAATGAGTAAGGTGATATCCTTCACAAATCCTGCAAAGGAACTTGGGCTTAAGTATTACACGTCTAGGTTTCTCAATAGTATGAATGCCCCCAACATCACTCACAATGGCTGGCAACATGCTCTCAACGTGACTAGCATAGGCTGGTGGTTCATATCCCACGTGATGCATAGAGGTTGGAGATGTGATGTTAGGATGACTGATAGAGACTAGAGTGATGCCCCTAGCATGACTTATAGTGGCTGGTTGTTGGTATTCAACATGGCATGCAGAGGTTGTTGACCAATCCCCAACATGACTAGAAGAGGTTGGTGATGGAACTCTCGTATGACATGCATGGACTGGACTAGTGGTGATGGTTAGTTGTGGAATTTGAGACCAAGGTCACAGGAAAGACCGATTTTGAGATATTGCAGGCCAGGAAGGGTCATGGATTACACCCTATCCCTATTCGAAAAGGTAATATCCTCGGCCTAATTGATCCATAGAGTTTTGTATAGGAATCATCACTGAAGCAGATGTTTGTGAAGAGACAAAATCTTGATAAGGATTATTCAAGTGAGGATATATATTGCCCCCATGTGAAGAGGTTCTATGAAGGGGATAGCCCATACCATAAAAATGATTCCCTCAGTATGAAATACCAGAGGACATATGGAGACTCGCCATGGGAAGAGTGTTCATAGGAAATGTCATAGTGGATGAAGGATACACATATGGGGTGTAATAAGTAGAATAACCACCCATTTGAGAAATGGATCTTGAAAAAGTGTGGCTAGGATTGGATCCATAAGAGGGGAGTTTCCAACTCCCCACAATGAGCATTGGTTGAGGGACATGAATCCTATCAAATGAAGATGTGGATGGCAAAGTCATCGTGCACCTGGATATAAAACAAGGATTCATATAAGTAGGCAAGGGAGAGGATGGAAAGGGTGAAGGCATGTTTGACATACCAAGGGGAAAATTATTAGAGACCCAAGGCATTGACTGAGTGTCATAATTATTCATACCATTATGAAAAGCGAATGGATTCATCCCCATGAAATGAGTGAATGTTATGGGGGAGGTAGCGGTAAAGGAGGGAGCCAAAGGAACTCCACTATCCATAATAATGACAACTCAAGGCACAATATAAAATCCTAAGGTCGACTAATAATCAAAGATCACACCAAAAATAATCAAAAGGCCAATATACACACAAACAAGATAAAGTGGTTGAAAGGGGCCTCCCTCTCTAAAGTAGGTATGCCTCGCTCAAGAGGGGCATGAGAATCCTATACTAAATATCGGAGGTATAAGAATCAGTTATAAGGGCCCTTATGGGCTTAACAACCAGTTGGTCAGATCCCCCCAGAGAGGTAATCCTCCATAAGTGTTGTGTATTGTCTGACCCTTATCTGACCCAAGGTACCTACAGAATAACCCTTGCAAGTAACCTATGTGGTACCTCTGTCAAGCAACTAAGAAACCAGGATATAAACGATGCATAGGCAAACAATCATAAGTCAGGTCTACCGTATGGGCTGGGTAACAAATCCCGAAACCTTGAAAGAACATCCTCTCACAAAGGTAAAGGTACTAGCAAGATCCCCATATATGAATAGATCCCCATAAATATATATGATGCTAAGAAGGTATCAGGGGGAGATCCCTTCAACCAACATCATGCGACCTCGTGCTTAACTCCGGTGTAAGCGGAGCCTCCTGATATTACCAATTATACAATGGATTTCTCCACTCCCTTAGTCAGACACATATGTTGATTAAATAGCCTTGGAGAAGTTTACTCACAAAATCTTATTCCAAGGCTCTAAATCCTAAGCTAGTTTGTGCACCCTAGAAAAATAAAATCGTTACTAATCAATTTTAAATTATAGCATTACTTTTAGTGGCCTTGCTTACTCAAAAAGGTGTGGTCGTGAAACTAGTGATGTTATGACTCAACAAGTAAAATAAATGAATATGAATACAATGCAAAGTCCTAACTTCAATTCCCAATAAATGATTTGCTTTTCAAAATGAAATTCTCAATTTAGTTATGCAATTCCAAATAAAATGCAATCTTTCTTTACATGTACTAAGATCAATGATAAAGACTCAAAATATCAAATGCCAACAATGTAAAATGCCTAATATTTTTGTATTTTCAATATAAAAGAATAAAAGTGCAAGGATTGAATCAACAACTTGATATTAAAACTCTATTGTATGTAAACAAAGACAAACCAAGTAGGATATCAAGAAGCAAACACCCAGCCCAAGATGCAAGGATAATCATATGAAGAGGATGATGAGAAAGGTACCGTCCAAAAATTCAGCCAAAGAAAGGTTTCCTGTCATTCCACAGACACTTAACATTAATAACAAAGACCCAAGAAGACTCAACAATCATAAAAAACTACCCAACAACCATCAAACCCAGCAACCAAGCAACAAAGGGTGATGTACGTGATTGTTCAAGAGAAAAGCATGTAGATACACTTCTTACTGAAGGAAAACATGCATATGTACACGACTGTTAGGAAAAAACCTGTGTATATGTGTCGAAACACATCCAAGATAAGGAGAAGGATAAGAAAATCGGACTCAGAATGAACAGAGGATGTCAAGCAATCATATGACAAGAAACTCAATATAAATGAGAGCAATATAAGGAGAAAAATACTGCAAACCCCGAAAAATAAGATTATATCCCCATTATGGTCGCCAATTCTGTTATGAGGAAAATCTCTCTATGGCTAGGGGTAAACCACAACAGATGGAAATGATTGTAGAAATCAACTCTAATATTAGGTATGCTATATAAACAAATATGCTAGCAATACAAGATAAAAGGCCTACCTCGTCTAGATGTTCGATGAAGTCCATCGTTTAGCACTTGACTCAAAGTAATACACCTGCAACTTGTCCTCAACAATCAAGAAATGTAAGCATATGGTGATAATATATAATGTTAGAACATTCAATAGCATAATCCATCAACATTCATGACAAATACGCCCATGGAATAACAATTCAAATATTTGCAAGATATTAATTAGACGAGAAAAGAGTATTTCTATTAAAATGTAATCATTAGAAGTGAATGAATTACAAAATTTTGTGTCAGCACAGTTTGAAACCGAGAAACTAAGTCCCTTCCAGCTGAGCCTCCACCACTTAGAGAGACAATGAGGTTCTCAATCAAGTAGGGAAGAGCTTGGGGGTTGAACAATGTGTCCACACTTAAAAGGATAAAGGGATGCAGACTCAATATGAAGTGAATAATTTCTCTAGAGTAACTTTTCTCTCAAAGTTGAATGCTTCTCCTCTTTTCCATAGCTCAAATTTGTCCCATTTGTAGCCTTCAAGTGGAATTGAAGGGTCGAGTCATAACATTTCCAGTATATGGAAGGCCAAGGATCATGGATCTTGTGACATGACATGGAAACATGACACCATTTTTTAATTTTGGGCACAAATCCCGATGTACATGGGCTATAGTGGTGCAACCTGCGTATATGCATGTTTTACTATAGGTAGGTCACGTATATGTGGAAAAATAATGTTTTTAGATCTAGGATTTGCAAAAAGGGACTTCAAGTCTGCATAGGGAAATGGAAAAAGGACTTCTGTGCAAGTGTTCATAGGGTGAGGGAAATCTTGCTATAACAAGTAGTAGTAGTAGTAGTAGTAGTAGTAGTAGGGGCCCGAGAGACAAATTTCAAAGCCCTTAGATGTTGTAGAATGTTGCAATCTCAGAGGAAGATGAGGCATAGAGTAGAGGTGCAGGTGAAGGAGAGGAAGATGGAGGATCCCTTAGTGGTGGGGGAGATTAATTGGTGATATTGGATGGTCTTGCACGACTATAGGTAAGAAACTCTATGGGTCACCTTAGAAGAAGTTTTAGAAGAAGATGGACTTACCCCTCCTTTGAACCACCCCCCTTGTGCATTTGTAATCAATAAGAAAGAACCATAAATAATGAGGTTATTGGAATAGGAGAAATATTAGGAGGAGATATAAGAGAAGAGATGAGTGAAGAAGAAGGAAAAGTCAATGCTAACTCACCAAGAAGACTATCGGTATTGAGAACCCCGACACCCAGTAGTCAGATCGAAGGAATCAATTTGAGATTGAGGATGGAAAATCAGGATAATATCATGAGGTTTCTCATGTTCCATGGAATGGGTAATGATGATGCAGAACAACATTGGTTCACGTGTGAAGAAACATGGTCTGTGAAGAGGATAACAGATGAAGAAAAAAATATTGTGCAACTGGAAACCATGTTTAGGGACAGAGCCTTGATGTGGTACATGAAATACAAGGCCACTGTGCTAGTAGGATAGATGATATCCCCCAAAAAAATCAAAATAGATATGCTTAATGAATTTCAAAATCCTAAGTCAGAGTCTCATTGTATTACAAAAATCAAGGAGATTAAGCAAAAACAAGGAGAAACCATGTGGGATTATGACCAACGGTTCAAGATTTTGTTGCATAGGTTGGAATTCCAGATCTATAATGTACAACATAGAGAATGGTTTATTGTAGGGTTACTCCCCCAAATCTATGTCCCACTCACCCAACAGAAGGTGATGACTCAAGAAGAAGCAGTGGAGATTTCCATGATCTTGGAGGCTACACCAGGAGGGGCAAAGACATCAACAATATTTGTGCAGGTGTAGTTGTAACTGGCGAATCTAACGATGCAATTGTAGGACATGGAAAAGGTAAAAGTTGTACATGATCATGTATGGTGTATCATGTGTCGGTCTAAATGAAATCGTAGGGATGAATGACCTATACTTGGAAACTATGTGGCGACAGGCGCACCAAGTCCATTTCCAAATGAGCCTCAGGTGAACTGGTGGAAGATCTACAGAAAGTGGGGCCATGTACCACCCCGCTTCCCAACTTTGGAGAAGTATCAGAAGACACATCATACTCCATTCTAGGAATTTTTTAAGTCCATGGAACATGATGTCAACAACTTTTAGTCACTCCAGTTGATGCAATACCATACCCACGATGTATTTTGGGTGCAAGAAGAAAAGAAGAGTGGTGATTGTGGTAGTGCTGAGAGAGTGGCGGATACCAAGGAGGTCCCAGAGGAGGATATGGATGCAGTCGTGATCGAGGATATGGAGGAGGGGGATGTAGGCCCCCCATTTGTTTCAATTATGGAGCAATTGGTCATGTATCAAGGTTTTTTACCAAACAAATCTCTCTCTGGGCGTACTTCTACATTCTCAAGAATGTTACCGAGGATTTCCCTAACTTATTGAAGAAGTGGGAAGAAAAGAAGGAACATTGCAATATGGTGCATGTGGAGACACGCGAAAATAATAAGAAGGATTAGAAAGTTGATGTATGGGTGATAACTCGAGGCAAAGCAAAGATAGAAAGGGAATTTGAGCATGTTGAGAGATCGAGTCAAAGGCCAGAGGGGAATATCAAAAAACCAGTGCATGTTGGCCCTCGACCAAGTTTTGGAGAACCTTGGTCATGTTTGACCACTTTTGGGACTTCGACAGGTTGGTCAAAGATGGAGCGCCCAGGCGAAGCAGAGATCACAGGATCTCGCCCCCTTTTACAGTCCTTTTGGGATTTAGGTTTTATGTAACTGGTATGGGATGTCATCCCATGGGTTTACCCATGCTTAGGCCTATTTTTTAATGTATAAATAAGTAGCCAGGTGATGTAAGAGTAGTATAATATGTGTGATAATAGTGGATGTGTGTGCCTTAGTGCAAGTATTTATAATCGGCTTCATGCATACTGTGTGTTAAGACTTTTAGAGCTAAGTGCAAGTGATTGTAAGAGGCTTTGTGCATAGACTATGTAAGGCTTTGTGTTATGACCTAACTCAGGAAAGGAGGATCTAGCGAGGTGCACGCAGATCTCCTGTCCTATGTGGAGTTGGCTTTGTGGCTCTGTGCATGTAAGAAGATTGGAAGAAGCTAATAAAAGAGGAGAGGAGTTGGTGGATGTAGCCCCACACTGACGATGAACCACATATATCATGTTGTTGGCCCTTGGTTATGGAAGGAAGCGAAGAACAAGGAAGGAAAGGTAAAAAGTGATCTTTGCGGAAGACACAGTAACTGTCACTGAGTCGAAGTGAGCAAAAGAGCAGGAAAGATGGAGCGAAGTGCGGAAAAGCAATCCATTGGATGAGGAGATCAGGGATGATAGATCAGCAAGGAAGAAGGATCATGGACAACTTAGCAAGAAGAGAAAGACATCATTGGATGCTTTGGAGCACCACACAATGAAGAAGGAAAGACAAGCTGGCGAAGCTTGGAGAAAGCAGGTCAAGTTGACCTAGGGTTTTAGATACCTAGGGTTTTGGTATCTAGGGTTTTGGCACATAGGTTTCGACCTAAGGTTGTCGGTGAGGGATTGTAATGTATAAATAAAGGTCAAGAGGACCTGTGTCGAGTGGGTCATTGAGTATTGGTATGATATTGTTGTTATAGCTCTATTATGGAGAGAGAGGATTTCATTGTGAGATCTTCAGTTGTGTGCGAAGGTCAAGTCCTACAATTGGGTGCCCACGAAGGGGAGAGAAAGAGAGAGAAGAAAGAAGATATGATAGTTGAGAGCGCAGATAATAATTGTATGCTTTACCTTAATAAATCATAAGTACAATTTTGTGAACATATCACTAGAGAGAGGGTGAACCACGTATGTTTTGTGTCGTATGTGTGATTGATGCCTGGATATCTGTCATTGTTATATTGTTATTTGCAGTCTTATGTTAGATCAGATCTGTAGTTGCGTAGGATAGACCTAGATGATAAGTGATATATGAATTTTGTATTGTTGTTGGGATAGATCCACTTGATATTCCTCTGGTTGTAGACATCCCTGTCCTGCAACCCCCCTCTTAGCTGCTTCGGGTGAGACTGCATATTCTTCGCAGGTGTTGCCGAAAGGGCCGATAGTTAGGGTTTTTTTGGTGCGATGTTGTAGCATTGAACCTCGGGTCTGCCCCTATGCCAACAAATGGTTCTGTTTCCAGGATAGGAATCTGTGTAAGGGAATGTCAAGGTGGTTCCCATCGAAGACAGAGATTTAGAAGTGGATAGAGGATCAAGAGAGGGACTTCGCTGAAGCCTAAAACAAGAACCCTAATCTAAGTAATGAAGGTTGACTATAGAGACACATCTTCACCGATATTCACGAGATCTTATTTGGAGGAATCCATCAAGAGTTATACGAGTGGTTAGCTAGGTTAGTCGATACCCAGTTCGAGATCATATCTAGACCTCCTGTGGTCTGGATGTCGGAGATGATTAAGAAGGTTAAGAGAGTCGAAAACGTTATATCAAGGGCTATAGATCACTAGTTCGATAGTACCATTGGAGGGTATATCACTGAATTTGTTGTTGACAGAACAAAATCATATAGCCAGGCTGAGAGATACTTCTTCAAAGGACCTAGAGAAAAAAATTTACAATTTCTGAAGCTAAGAATCAAGATGTTGTTGCATGAAAATAACATCTTGAAGATACAGTAGATTGGTTGGATTCAAAAAGGATAATGTTCAAGAATTCAGACAGTGAAAGCGACATAGAAGCTGGCCATACACACAATGGGAAAGTATTTCGAGGGGTTCACCTTGAGAAATTTTTCAAGCAAAACTACGGAGACGAGGGTTTCTACAGTGGAGAAGAGGCAGATTTGACAGACGAAGAACATTTAGAACCCACCAGAGCAGAGGAAGAGGAAGCTGAAGAACTTTGCCAGAATGAGCCAGAAACATCAGGAACCGCACAGACCACTGAAGTAAGTAATATCAATCCTTCTGTTATTTCAGAAATGCTAAGTACTCAGAATATTATGAATCATCAGAGTCCACAGACTAGTATTACTAGTAGTTCAACATCTACTCAGAAAGTAAACCTAGGCAAATCTATGGTAGATGAGATGAGGCTCCCTATCTTCAAAGGAGATGGATCTGAAGATCCTGATCAACACTAGTTCCTGTGCGAATCTGTATGGAACATTAAAAATATTATCGATGAAGCTGTTAAAAGAAACTAGTTTAGCACTATGTTGAGGGATCGCTTGCTGAGATGGTAGATGAAGCTTGTCCAGGGACTTGCACAGCCTAAGCCGCTACATGAGATCAAGAACACACTGGTTGTAGAGTTTAAAAAACCTAAGTCAGAGTCACCCTGTATTACTGAGCTGAAGGAGATCAAACAAAAGGTAGCCGAACCTATTTGGGAGTTCGATCAGAGATTCAAGACCCTAACAGGCCGATTGAATTTTAAGATCCCAGATGAGTAGAACAAAGAATGGTTCATCGCTGCTCTTTTACCACACATCAGAGTTCCCCTGATGCATCAGAATATTTCATTGTAGGCAAAATCTTTGGAGATCTCCATGAATCTTGAATCAACACCTATGGCAGAATCTAGCTCAGGCATGAGCCAGATCTTGAGCCAGCTGGCTAGTTTGTCTTTGCAGGTTGAGGACATGAAGAAGGACAAGGGGAAGGACAAAAGAGAAGATATATGGTGTGTAAGATATAGATCCGAAGGTCATGATAGAGAACACTATCCTCTGTTTCATGAATATTTGACCTTAGGAGCGCTGAGCCCCTTGAAGCAAGTTAACCTACCCTTGTGTGAAGTATGCAGAAACTGGCATCGCCTTGGTGAGTGCTATTATATGCAGAAGTTGTTGGTTGTGGAGCCTGATTATCTTCCTGATTCATAGGTCTTTTACTTTCAGCTGTGTTTATACCCCATGAAGTATTTACACCCCAGAAGTATGTACACTTTTCCACGTGGGGGAGTGCATGGGGGGGTACCCCCTCTGCAGGGTCCGTGGGGGCTATTCCCCCAGCTGCGGGGTCTGGGGGCAAGAGAGGGTTCAGGGGTGAAGCCCCCGAAGGAAAAATTGCCTTGTAAATGTATATTGTAATTTCATTGTAAATCTGGACCGTTCATTATAAGGTCGCAGATCTAACGGTAAAGATTATGTTAGGGTTTTTTTCCCTAGAAGGCAACCCTCTTTTATGAGGGAAATGTATTGTGGCTATGGTTGATGGTGAATATTGTATTCTGAGAGAGGAGACTATGAGAGAAAGAAGAGGAAGTTACAACGGGTTTTGTTGTAGGTTGTATACCTTCATTTGCTGGATAATAATAAAGGAAGGACCTGGCAATTTCTCTGGTGGACGTAGCCCACACTGGGTGAACCACGTAAATCTATGTCT